>JXSR01S035535.1:54863-67066 GCA_000969725.1 Ophiothrix spiculata
GTGGCAAAATTAAATCCCAACATTTTAAGGTTTACAGTCCAGTAATTCTATGATGATACGTTCCAAAATCAAATGTTTGATATTATGGTATAGGTTTAAGAATCTCCTCTTTCCATTGATACCAAAATTATGGAAATCGGTCAAAAATGATCTCTCTTTTTGTATGCTTAGTATGTATTCTAAACATCCTGTATTTACCAAAATAGATTCATTTTAAAAAAGCAAATAAATATATAATCTATTCAAATGACAAACATTCAAATAACTTCTGTAATGGTCTGTGTATTTTATTTATAAAAGAAATCCAATGGGAACGTTTTAAATTTAAAAGAGTTTTGTTCCATTAAATGTTTGTTGAAAAATTTAGAATGGAGTAAAAAGGAGCTTGTCAGTGGCAGCACTTCGCATCAAATCAATAACTTTGTCACAGACTTGTAATATGTGCATTGTTCATCTTAATGTAGTGCTCTAAAATGTACAAAGCAAATTACGCCCCTTAGTGACACACTATTGTGATGATGTCTCACGATAGATCAGCGCCCGCCGCTTCAGCTCTAAATGAATAACAAATAGCGATGTTAACCCGACCAGTTATAGGAGTGAAAATATTGATATTCTATAGTAAACACAACATGCTAAACCAGTGATTCAATGTATACTTTGATGTCTGGCTAGTAACCACTGATCAATGTTCTATCGCTAGTCCCTAACAGGCCTATTTGGCTAATCAATATTGATAGTATTGCTCGGAATGCAAGATGGCATGTGTAGTTTAGAACCTTTTTTTTTGCAACTCCAAGGAGGTATATCCTAAAGGATTTATGGGGGCAAGGTGAACTTAGTGGTGGTTGTATGTGAGCTTATGTGAAAAGCTATTACATTGTCTGCTAGGGTTTTCTGTGTCAAATTATTATGTGCAGATATTTACTATGAAGTTCAAAGTTACAAGGGAGTCATAAAATGTTATGTATGAGTGTTATCATTTAAGTTTAAAGATGATAGTTTCTTTATTTGAAGTATTAATTGTTCACTAGTCTTACAAATAAATATACACAAAATATCAAGTTATATCTTTGTGTTGTTAACCCCATGAAGTATTGAGTGCCCCACCTACTGACTCCCTCCCCATTTTCTGTATGTCAGGCTAAGTAATAGTTTGTTGAATTATATTGTTGTACTAGTTCATCTGCAGGGCTTTGAAATCTGCGGTAACGCAGCCTTGCTGTTCCTAGAAAAAAGTTAAAGTCCCAAAAAAAAAAATTGGTAAGCTTAAAAATAATATGATGATAATATAAAGTTGAATAATAGTAATTAAACTCACAAGAATTTCTGACGACAGATGATTTTTTCTGGCGATATTGAATGATGGAAATACAAATAAATGAGCCAAATGTTGGGGTGAATGTCAAATTACTGTCAAAATCAAGCAATTTTTTAGAGCGATTCGTGCATTTTTTCATAAATCTCAAAGAAAATTCTAATAAGCACAATAAAAATTCCCAGAAAGGTTTATTTTTTTCTATACCCTGCTCATCATAACACAAGGTCATGTAGTTCTTTTATATATTTTTTTATTTTTCAGCCTTTTTTTATTATCTATTTTTTGAGTTTCCATTTCAAAGCTAGCACTACCTATACCTCTATTTGAAAAACCAAGAGAAAATCTTGGTTGTCAGGGTGTGTCTATAGAATGAGGTCAGCTTTTGATCATTATTTCAGCAATATGACCAATTCTGATATCAATTTATCATTGATTGTGCGTAGCCATGAAACTAATGGTATATTATATAATACTAGAATAGATAGTGCTTGGCAACAGTATGACTGTATATAGCGACAAATAACTTTGTAAAAAACTAATGGATATTTTGTATTGCAACCTTTGGAAGTTGCATATCTCTTATTATAATTATTGTTCATATTTGAAAGCTATTTCAATTTTTCCAATTACCGTAGCCTGGGATCATAAAGGTTTTATGGTCCCAGCCGTAGCTCGACATTTTTTATTTTTATTAAATACATAATGCATACACCTCAATTTGCCCAAAATAACACCATCATGTATTTACACTAGAGTGAAATATGGAAAGAACTGTATGGTTTTTAAACTAATGGAATGTTAAGAGTCAATATTATACTAAGGCCTAAAAAAATATGTTTGTTTGCCAACTGCAACTGACCCTAAAATGCCAAAAATTTGGGTCTGGTATTTTAGGGTTTTTTTTTTCTTCAAACATGTAAAATATGAAAACTCAATATTTTCGATGGAAAACATAAAATTTAGCAGTATAAAGTCATATTTAGTAGTATAAAATGCATATTTCCTCTAAATAATGACCCGCAATCTTTGATTAAGCCCTGCATTGCTTAGTATTCACGATAAAATCCATGGAATTACATCATTCTTTAAAATATATATGAAGAGATGAAAAAAAGATAAACCGACCGACCCAAAATTTCAATTTTTCCACTGGAGGGCAAACAAACAATTTATTTTTTTGGCCTTATGTCATACATTTATTAGATGCAGCTAAATCATGTCTTATGATACTATTTCATTACTTTTTTTTTTAAATATTTGTTTTGATAAGAGTACAGCACAACTTTTTAATTAATATATTTGTTGATCCGATTTCACAATATTTTTTTGCACTTTAGCTGTTATCCTGCTTCATAAAATTCATTATTTGTACATGTATCTTTCATATGAGTAGAGCAAATTTTACATCATTTTTCAATTAAAGGAGCAAGGTCCAATTGGTTCAAGTTTTTTTCAAAGTTTTTGGTTCCAAATTATGCCTAAAAAAATATGTGTTTGTTTGCCCTCCGCGACTGACCCAAAAAATGCCAAAAATTTGGGTCGCGATTTTAGGTTTGTTTTTTTCCAAACATGTAAAATATGAAAACTCAATATTTTCAATGGAAAACATAAAATTTAGCAGTATAAAGTCACATTTAGTAGTATAAAATGCATATTTCCTCTAAATAATGACCCACAATATTTGATTAAGCCTTCCATTGCTTGGCATTTGCGATAAAATCCATGTAATGACATCACTCTTTAAAATATATATTTTTCCACTGGAGGGCAAACAAACAATTTTTTTTTTTTGGCCTTACTGCTACAGGAGCTTGGTCCGAATTTTTCAAAATTTTGTTTTCAGTGTAATTATTAATATGAAAGATGACCATTAAAGAGGTTTAAGCTCCAAATTTCAGCTGAATCGGTCAAACCGTTTTTATATTATGAACAATTTTGTGTTATGGCGCTGCCTATTCGCTACATTTTCACATGTATCTCCGAAATGGAACATAACTAAGCTGAGAAATTTCACAAAGAAAAATATGAAGTAACAATATATAGGGCTTCACTGCACCCCTCCCTCCCTTTAATCTGGTATTGATTTATGATTTTTTTAAATTTTGCATTGTATTAGTATCTTTTATTTGAGTAGATCAAATTTGACATATTTAATTGAGAAGCAATATGTATGATCGATGGGTTTGGTCACTTTGAATGAATTGTTTAGAGATTTCTCCCTGCATTATGCATCTGTCAGTTGCAAGCCCTGCTACCGGGACTCAGCACAGCAGGGACTTAGCAAGGGGTGGGGGGGGAGATTACCAGAGCCAAGTGTAACAATCACTGCTAATGCCCAGGTACTGTCCCGGGTACTGGGGCACAAAATGTTAGTCACACCCCTGGTACCGTCCCCGCCCATGCCAGTCTGAATTGATTGTCATCCCGGGTCCTGTTCCTGCTCTTGCCTACCAGGACTCATATCACATCCTATTCAGTTGATTCTACTGCTGTGAAATCAGCTGGTAACAACTGGGTAACAGAACAGCCCGGGTTACATTTTGGTATGCAGCCTGAGTAGCCGGGTGACTATAATGGTAACAGTCATGGGTACAGACCAGGTACAGTCCCTGATAGTGGGGCATTACTTTCTTGTAATCTGATGGTGACAGTCCAGGATATTTGCCCTACTGTGCCCGGGTCCCCGGTAGCCAGGCTTGCAATTGACAGATGCATTATTACTTGATGTCACTCTGACTAGGCTTCATCAATAAATTACATCTAAAATCTTGCCAGAGGACACAGATCTAGCTCATCAGTTTATGAGATAGAGTTCATTTTTGTGCCATCTACAAGTCGATATCAGATAACATTATAAGCTTATTACTTGTTAGCGTATCTGTCTGCATCAAGTGCCTGGACACACTTTTTGTATGAGCCTACCATGTTATGTTTTGTTTCAAATATTTTCAATAAGCAGAGTAGCCATATATTTCATATCGGAGTTTCGAAAAAAGCACAGAATTGCTGGCGAAATGCACAAAAATTAATTTCAAATGCCAAAATTGTACAGCTTTCAGGGGGCACATCCCCATGCACCTTGCTGTTCATGCTCATTGGCACCACATGTAATTTCCGGCAATTTAACAAGCTTGTGTTGCAGCTGGGAATGTCTGAAAAAATTGATAGACTGGGCCCATATTCATGAAACACAGCTAACTCCAATAATGTTTAGGTCAAATAAATTTGAACAGGTAGACAATAGGTTAGTTGCCAACTAGAGTTGGCACCATTACATGAATATGGACTCTGCTTGATACCATTTACAAAGAAAACAAATGCCAGTGACCAATTTAAAGCTACTCCTATTCTCGAAGTCAACATTTTTATTAGATATGGCATTTTGAGTCCTCATCGTAATCCACAATTGATGTTAATAATGTAAATGCTACACATCCAAAACACCCAGTTCTTTTTGTATCATATACTGCCACCATAAACTGTTATCACGAGTCTCCATCTGAAGGAAATTATGGGAAATACGGCTAATTATGGAGTAACATAAACTACATCCAGAAGAGGGAAATAACACCGAGATAGATCACTTCCAGTCAAGGACAGTACATATCCACTGAACTAGATTGAACTTGAATGTGTGATAATGATATCTGTGTAGGATGGAGGTAGCAAAACCTTTTTAACTTGGAAGTATAAGGAATCGTTAATTGATTAGGCTGGAGGTATTGTTAAAAAGATAGCAAACCTTTTAACCTGGACTGTATGGAATTGTAAATTGCTTAGGCTTTACTTTAATTTTAATTTTGGATTCAATGTTTTTTTCACATTTATATTTGAGATTTTTTATTCAGTTTTGAATGGAGAAGGAAGACCAGAATTCCCAGAGAAGAACATGCGGAAGCGAGTATGAACTGAAAACAAAATGGACATACAACGGACCAGATAACAAAGTTGGTACTCGTTTGTTCAAAGCGACGGAAGTACTACTGCACTAATCCACTTCAATAACAAAAATACCCATATAATATAATCTTAACTTATAGTACTTTGTTAAAAAGTTATGATACAAAATAAACTTGCAAAAATGTAAAATTGAGCAATGAATTTTCCCCCTTCAGATTATCTTAAGCCAATTCATCTTGGCATGTTCACACAAAAGAATTTGGTCATGACTATATTCTTGGCTGTGAGCTGCTCACGAGCAAATTCCCAGTGTGAATGCAATTATAGAAAGTGTCTCGCTTGTGACCAAAAGTGATTCGCCACTAGTTTTAACTCGTAAGTTGCGTCCCAACTGCTAAGTTTTCTTCCTCTAGAGATGGTCATGACTAGTCAGTCTAGTCATGACCTATATTAAAGAGATGAATAGATTTAGGCAAGTTAGCTGAAACAGTTGCTTGCAGTGTTGAAGGTCCAGAGTTCGAACCCCGCTGGTGCCAAAAGTTGAGTGTGCTTGAAATTTCCCTGGACAAGGAACTAACTGCTGATTGTCTTGTGGAAACCTGTACGAAACTCAGGGAGCTGATCCGGGCAACGATGGTGCGTATGTGGCCTGATCAAGGTTCAGCGCCCCTGCGCCCCTAGAGGTTGCTGCAGAACCTGAAATGATGCTTGGTGTGGAATGGAGCTTACTTGGGCCACAGTGGTCAGCGAACACCTGTAAAGTGTGCAGAGCTACTTGGAATTACAAATCTGGGAGGCATAGTGCACTATAAGTCCCCAGTATTGTTTTTTTTAATCTTAGGATAAAAATTAGCCGTCCCCTCTAAAATTTTAACCTTCAGGTACCCAAGAACAGAGAAGCAACTGACGGGCATGTAAGCCCATAAACAATTCATCTGGTTTAAGCTTCCCAATACCTTGGACACTTCATTGACAATATAGTCATATATGTACAAACTTTCACAGTTGGAAGATAACATAAAGTTGATTAATAGGAATTTTGTTATCATAGTAATGAAAACCAAAGGTGTTTTATGATAAGTATTTGTTACTTGATGATTCATACTACTACATGTACTAATTTTATCTTTTTTCTTCTGACTGCTGGTCGTTGGTTTCACTGCTGATGCTTGTTTTGTACTTAAAGGGACTGGCCTAGATTCTTCCCACTAATTTTTACCTGCATATTTTTTACTTGAATCGATAGAACATGTTTATAGTAATATAACATACAAGAAGTTTTCCATGATTTTGAGGAATATTGGAGAAAATTGCAATTCTTTACCTACTTTAATATTTTTTCCGGCGAAAAAAAAATTGATGTGAAAACAGTGTTTCTAGTTTGAAAACTGATAAAAATCTTGTTTCTAAACTTGTGATGGTCAAACAAATTATTTTTGATGAAATTGTTTCTCTTCTGATATGTTTTAAATTATCTTCAGGAGCTTTGTTTGATCTTCTATCTGGTAAATCCATCTGAGGTACAAAAGTTAGGATTTAGGAAACACAGGATAGCCACACCACCATCAAAGTATGATAAATTGCAAATTAATTCTCTCTCAATTTGAGCCATTTATGTGTAAATTTTTGCACTTTTTTGGATTTTACTATACTTTTAAGCTTTGTTAAGAGCATTTCCACAAATATTTAATTCTAGGTGGAATCTAGGCTAGTCCCTTTAAATAATGCTTCACATAAGGAATTTGCTTACTTGTTTGAAAATAAAAACAAGACGTATATCACAAGCATGTATTTATCAAGGCTAACCTCTCCCACCTCTTCAAATGAATTTTAAAAAATTACACTTTTCAAGGAATATTCCAAGAAATTCATATTGCTGTGATAAAATTATGTACTTAGAAAATTTAATTACTATGAACTATAAACGCTCCTGATGAGTTGATTCAGTGATGTCGTCATCTCATCAGGATAGAAAGGCTAATTTGAAAAAAACTTGTTTACAGCCCGCCTACAACTCCTATTGACGGTTCCAATTGTTATATTGACAAAAACAAGCTATAGAGTAATGAATACGTAACCTTGGTGTGATTTCTTACGAAAGAGGAAAAAAGGACGCATTTGTAAGGGACCTTTAGTTGCTTTCATTGATAAAAAGGCAAAACAAATATAGCCATGGGCTGGCAAAATGAAGCTCATGTATTTTATGCTTGTGAAACAAACGTTTTGTGTTATAAATATTTATCACATATCTTTATAACAATACATTTTATGTTATGGCAAATGAAAATAATTATATCTCGATGCTTTCTCACGCATTAGGTTGTGAAAATTCCCGAATAGATTTTTTCCCATAAGCTCAAAAATAAAAATTTAAAAAATAATGATATTTATTGATGATTTAAAAAAAAATTGATATTGAAAATTACTACTAAAATATTATATCTATTGAAATCTTGAGTTGGGACAAGACAACACAAATTCAGCAAATGATATTTGAAAACATGTAAAAAATCTTGGGGAAAAATTAAAAAGAAAAAATACATGTAAAATTCATTTTTATCAGAATATTTAACTGACATACCTGAAACCACGTAATTAGAAGAAAAAGGGATGGGGTAGAGTTCATTTTTGTCTTGACAAATTGATTAGGTCTGACTTGGGGTTGGTATCTCACATTGCCACGGTATATGTGCCTGCGCTTGCATGTCTTTTGGGTGGATTTTTCATATATTGTGGTATAGTGATTGATGGTTTCTTAACCCTGACAGGCAAAAATCGTACAAAACCATACACAGCCTAAGTCCAAGTACGTCACGATCAATCATTACGCAATCACCCCAGTCTATACCTAAACACAGAATGCCTAGCCTGCCTGAGTTCCCCCCGTAGCACGAAGTCTGTATTCTCGCCTCAGAAACCAGAGGTCGCGGGTTCACGCCCCGGGTCCGGCGCACGCGCTGCGCGCAATGTTTTTCTTCCTCCTCCACTCTATGACGTGTTTGTACTTAGTTTATTTTACCCCTTCCCCGTGAAAAGGCTAAAAATGTTGTGTGCACTGTTAGGGTTATTGGATGAATTTGGGTATACTTAGAAAAATACCCAATTGTTAGTAAAATTGGGTGCATTTGAATTTCTCTTGACATGAATGTTTTGAAATATTTGAACAAAATGCAAAGAATTTAAATTTTGATATATTGATTTATGCTCATGGTGTAAACAATATTTACAGTCCAAAGTGAGTTTTAGGCGAGACAAACATATCCTTGGTAAAGCAGTTGATAACTTAATAAATATTATTGTACCCAAGAGTATTTTTAGATATTAAATTACACAATCAAACCAAACTTGGACCCTATTGCAGGCCTTCCAAGTTTTTGCTTTTAGCAGACATCGGATAATAGATGAACGCCACGGCAGCAGCTGGTTAGTGAGATAGCGCAAGTTTGTTCATTTCCTTTGTAACTTTTAATTGCAAAGAATGATGGGCCCGTGTAATTTCCTTTGATCATATCAAGGTATTCAAATATATGAATAGTAACTATTATGTGCTCATAATAGGCGACAAGCTCTTAATTAAACAGTGCTGGTAAAGACAAGGAGTATAATTGCTTTCAATGAAAATCAAAGAGAAAATAGAAGGAGGAAAAGATTAAGGCAATATATAAGTTATTATTAGTTAAATGTTAAACTCAAATAGACACTTGCAGCAGAACACAGACAAGTGTTATGCTAATTATTTGTTGCCAAGGTTGTTTCAAGGAGGTAAAGAAGCATCCTGTGGCAAATCCAAGCAAGCAAGATTGTGGCCAAGGGGTTCACTACTATTCCTGGAGAAATGCTTGGCAAAGGCCTGTGGGGGCTACTTTATAGTGTAAAAAGGGTTATGGGGACATGCTGCAAATTCGGGTAGCCTGGCTCTCTGACATTTCAATCAGTCCTTTTTCTGCACAAAATGTTGTACATTTCGATGGGTTTTCTTTTCAAAATTGTCACAAATTAGAACATTTCTTCACAAAGCTTCAGAAAATTTGTGCCAAAATAGCGCACATTTGGGCAAAAACATGCAGTTTTCAAATAAATTCTAAAAATTGGGAGATTTGGTATATGGATGACACTAGACGAGGGTCCCCTTTTTCTTGGAAACTGATATTTGGATGGGTGGCGTTTCAAATTTTGCAGAGGCACATCCCTACCCAAACCAAGTTTGAGTACTCTTCCCCCCCCCCCTGGGAGGTGGGCAAAGGTCATTTGCAGCTTTTCAACTTAAATCTGCAACTATGTGTCTGCTTTTAAAACATAACACTGTTGTAGACTATGATTCTGTCTTTGATTATCTCCAAGTGTAGGATTTACGATAGATGGATATAACTCAAAGAGAACAGCAGTAGTATCAAAATCAACCAGCTTGCCATTTCTGTTTGTCCATCTTAAGCTTGCTTGTTTTCTGTTCTACCCAAGGAAGTTATATAGGGGAACAGGTTTTCTCCGCCATTTTGATTTTACCGCCGTGTAAATCCTATGGGACGGCAGCCATCTTGGATTGTTGCTCATGGAGGGTGAGTTATTGTACCTCCGGCATTTTACGGCTCTGGGTGCAACACTTCGAGGGTCTTCGCAACGGATTAGCGGGAAAATTGGCGTACTTTAATCAGAGCAAGTCGCAATGCTCGCTACATGAAACGCAGACACGGTTTGCGCGTGAAACAATGCACACGCTGTATATGCGTCAGGTGAAGATTTACGCGATCTGCCTGTACATCGGGTCAAATTCCAAATATATCCGGAGGTACAATAACTCTGCTCCATGAGCGACACAAGATGGCGGAGAAAAACGGTTCCCCTATATAACTTCCTTGGTTCTACCCCAACTTCCCTGCTTTAAGGTAAAGTGGAGAGGCATTACCGGAAATGTTAACTCAGTTTAACAGTCTTATCATAGCGCTAGATCTTACCGCATGGGTTAAGGACATGATATAAACATGTGTTTTTATTATTAGGCACATTCATTATTTGATGATCCAATGACTGGATTATTGGCCTTATTCAACTCGACTTAGTGTATAAATTGTGAATCTTGTCTATTTGTGACATAGTAACAATATCTAACCTATCTGTGAACCCGTCTATTTAACGCTTTGCTTCATTATTATTTCATGTGCTATGTGAGGCCTGGGCTTTCAAACATTAAGCTGGGTAGATCCGGTGTCATGAGTCTGCATTCACTCATGGTTGTCAGCGAAACTTGTAATGAAATCCACGGATCGGAACGTAAATTATTACATATTTTGGCATACAAAAATATAAGCTCACGAAAATTGGGATTTTAAGCCATCTATTTTTGATATATATCACCCTCTTCATGACATATATTTGTGCACTGTGCTGCACAAATATATTCATATAACTGCTACAGTGAACTCAACCACCAATTTGTTACTTTTATGAAAACCAGTCAAAGTGTGGGACAGTGATTGAGTGATATAAAACAAATATTAACTGTTAAATTTTTGTGATGGTAAAAATTTCAACACCCAGTGAAAAGTTTAATGATTTCTTATGCTGTACTGGATCATGTATAGACCCCTAAAAAGCTACATGTAGTATATTATAATAATAATATGCGGCTTTTATAAAGCGCTTCTAAATTTGGTCCAAATTCTCTAAGCGCAGCTGCCTATTATTCTGTTGCCGTCAGGAAATCGTCACAATCAGTTCGCTTCAAAGCAGTGCAACTCGGCAATTGTGCAACCGCAATCTGCATTTAGATTGTAATATTCCCCATAACAACTCCCCAATATCGCTCGGGTCGATGAAGCAAGTGAGATTAAATGTCTTGCCCAAGGACATAACCCGTTGGCCGTAGAGGGGCTCGAACTCAAGACCTACTGATTCGGAGTCCTGCGCTTTTTCACTAGACCACACGAGCTCTTAACTTAGTATATAAGCAAAGCACTGGGCAAAGCACCTCTATACATTATCAATCTTGAAGTATGCAGCATGCAGCCAATTAACGCACATAAACCAATATGACCATACAGGAATATAAATTAGTCTGTATTTTCCAAGTAATAACAGCATACCCAATCTTGCTAAATATTCAAATGAAGGTTCAAGGTTTTTTCCACAGCAACCAAATTAGCCAAAAATAATACCAAAATCATGAACAATTCATGCATAAAATATATTAACACGCAGTGATTAGGTCTTTATCTTGACCAATCATTGCTAGTCTCTTACACAACACAAAAACACCAATTCACACTACTGTAGAATTCAAGTGATATGCTATGGATCTTGTAACAGAGTCTGATGCTTGCTGCAAACTTCAAGATAGAGTATAGAAGACTTTTCAAAGCACAGGTGTTTAAATACACAACTAAAAGATGCAACTTTTTATTGTATGTTTTTTAGTCTCCTGTGTCCTCATGTGATCAAATTAGCAATGTTTGTTTTACTAATTTTGCAAGTTTTTTTTCTGATTTGGCTAAAAAGCAACAATAAAAGGGTTGTTGTCTCAATGGTTTCTCCCTTTATTAGCTTTATTTATAGAAAAAAATTGATCACATCACTGTTCAAAGCCCAGAGAATTTAACCTTTCTGAAGAGGTATTTTTAGATGAGGCATAAAAAGACCGATAACCGTGAGTTTCATGTTTCTAGTCATTAGTGAATACAAGATAGATAAAAGAACTTGGTTCATGGATCATGTATGTGCCTCATTTCCTTTGCAAGTGTTATATGAAGCAATTGAGTGACAAAGCCCGAGGGGGGGGTACTTAGTACAAAAGTGATTACGGGGATGTGCCGCAAATTTGCGTAGCAAAATCAGGCTCCCTGGTATGCCAATGGGTCCTTTTTCTTTGCAAAATTTGGTATTTTGATGGGTCTGTTTTTCAAAATTGGTATATACATGGGTGGTACTTCAAATTTTCCAGCCCTACCAAAACCAATCTTGAGTACCCCCCCCCCCCAGGCTTATGGTG
>JXSR01S035535.1:90108-100543 GCA_000969725.1 Ophiothrix spiculata
AATGGGTTGTGTTGGTAGGGGGGTCATAAAATTTTCAGCTCTCGGGTAGTGGGGTTATGAAAAAAATTGCGGAGTCTCTACGCTTTTTTGGCACCCCCTTCCGAGGAAAATGCTAGCCCCCCAACAATTTGGCAACAAGATACCGTAACATCCTGAAAACAGCCTTACAGTCAAGGTGAATCAACATTTGGAGCACTCATAAATATTGGAAACTTCCATTTGTAACCAAAAACAAGAAAAATTAGACAAAATTATTTTCGATTCCAATAAACCAATGGTCAATACAATAAAATTTGTGTTAGTTTCAACAATTGTATTAAAATATTGATTCTTTCTTTAACAATGGATCACATGGTAGCAAAACTAACAGCCAAAACATTTCACACATAATAAAACCCTTTCAAAGAGATATTCGTAAATAGTTTTCTTTCTGGGTTGTGTAATGTTTACAATATTTATGTAGGAGTGCTAATAAATATTAGAATTGGCAACTACATTTTCTTTCAAAACATTTTATTCTTATCAGTTACATGTATATCAAGCTTGCCCTGGAAATAAATATCCATGTTTAGCTGAGTTCTGGTGCTTCTCAGAGTCCAGAGTCCAATTCAATTGTACATTTAAATTGCAAGTTAGACTGAATTATCATTGAACCTCTTGTCCAAATCTGAGCTAGCACACAGTTACAGGGCTAAAAAATATCTACTTCCTCCCCGCCCTCCCCCTTTGTGTATTTTGCATACATTTCCTGGGGACACTCACCTGTGGAACTTTTAATCATGCGCTTGAATTGACTATCAAAATGTACCCCACGCTACATGTAGGATTCCTGATCCTGGTTTTGCTAGTCAATTCATTAATGTGCATGATTACTACAAGTTCCACAAATGAGTGCCCCACCCCCCTCGAATGCATTAATCATTGACAAAAATTATAATACATACATGTACATGTATTCCATTTTGCTGGGCTATTTTATGCATCATCTGGGCTAAATTCATTTTCAATCTACAATGAGTCCTGCTCAGTCAAAATTTAAGGCTAAATAAAAAAATCTAGTTTACTCATAGATCATCCCCATTTTTTCAAGATTTTGAAATAGTGAACATTGTAATAATTGCCCTTATTTAATCAAAAATTTTGGTTTAAAAAGGTTGTGCTGAAGAAATAATAATAAACACGTTTCAAGCTAGGGGTAAAGCAATTTGGAAGGAATTCAATTTGGAAATTAAAAAAAATTCTGAAAAGATCCAGATGAGAAACACATAATTTATTTCACTTGGCCTAAACTACATTGAAATATTCCTTTAAAAAAAAAAAAAACTTCTTTTTTGCACACATTTCATCCGCCGCAATTTGTTTGAAACTTCAGAAATCACTTGTACAATTAATGTAAGAATTTATTTTCTTTTAAGCCCAGATTTGCTGCAATTTTATATTTTGGTATACAATTTTCATTTGGCAACTTGGTGTGATTTACAGGATAAAAAATAATGCCCAATGACGGAACCCTAAATGTGATGGCTCACTCCGAAAAGGGGGGACTTTGCAGACGATATCAATTTTGATTTTGATTGATTGAACATCTTTTACAGCATTTTCTAAACTTTAAAATGAAACCTTACTTATTGAAATTGATTATGGCGATCAAATTTTACCACAGAAAATCTGTTAGAAAATTTTATTATTTTTTATTTTTTGGAAAAGTATTCTGTCGCAAAGTCCCCCTTTTCGG
Organism: Ophiothrix spiculata; assembly: GCA_000969725.1. Classification (NCBI taxonomy): domain Eukaryota; kingdom Metazoa; phylum Echinodermata; class Ophiuroidea; order Amphilepidida; family Ophiotrichidae; genus Ophiothrix; species Ophiothrix spiculata. The sequence continues at coordinate 91,844 of JXSR01S035535.1, forward strand.
GGTGAGTCATCACAAATACACAGTGCAATGTGACCAATAGGACCATGTAAACAAGTCTACGCATTCGTAGACACACCGTACTGTAGCTCTTTAGACATTGGACGGACGGAATACATGGATAAAATTCAAGCTCTGAAATGGAATGTGTGCGGTTTATACAGATGAATAATATTTAATAAGTAGGTAGTACATGTACATTTTAACACAGAGCTTAATTAATTAATACATTTTCCGACAGCATTGAAGTGAGTCTAATTTCTTACAGAAAACAACAAAATTGCAATGCCCAGCAATGCAATATAAAATTTCACATTTAAAAAGACCTCTATCTTCCTTCTTTTTCCAATTCAATTATGATATAAAATTGAAATTTTCAGACTACATTAAATACATGCAACCCAATATTTCTGAGACATCAGTGATATTTAGGGGTGCACCATTTGATTTTCAGGGGGGGCATGGAAGTTGGGGTCGAGTCAAGGTTTTTTTTTAGCCGCCAAAGGCGGCGACATTTTTTTTTTGCCGCCTTTGGCTGCAAAGGTTTTTTTATTACATTTTTATGTTTCTTTACCTTGAAGTAGTTGGGTAAAATTTGTGTGTTCTTACTCATCTTTTGGTCAAGATTTTATTGAGGCGGCGAAGTTTTTTTCCCCAAAAAAACTTCCATGCCCCCCCCCCTCAGAATCAAATGGTGCGCCCCTTAACTTGATGCCTTTCCAAGCTTCTGTAACATCGTATCAATATTTTAATTTATGTGAATAAAAAAGTGAAAATTTTTGCAACTTGTTTTTTGGTTGACTGTGGCAATGACCAGTGCAGTTAAATTGTTCCTACATAAAAAAAAATGCTATTCTTGCTTTAAAATTCATTTGAAAGCTAGAAAACAATTTTTTGTTCAAAAAAATCTAAGCCCGAAAAGTGTCACGTCCGCAACAATTGAATCGCCCTTTTAAAAAAGAGTAAATTCCTTTCTTGTTAAAACTTTTGCAGACTAAATACTTGACTATTACATTGTATGTAGTTTCACTCTTAAATATATTAAAATAAAGTGCAAACCGGGGTCACATTGACACCGACACATGGAATATCCATTACATGTACATTGTATGGCATGGTCAGGCAATAGATTTTTTTAAACAAAAAAATGTTTGCTAGCCTGCAAATGAATTTTTAAGAATTGTGGTCGTCCAGATTTATTTTTTTTAAATTCATGGTAAAAATAAGATACTTTTGGTGCAGCTTGTCAGAAATGTATAAAGATTTGTGAGAATCCACTCTTGTTTGCATCTGAACTCTTGCCAAAATTCATTGAAAATAAGTAAGTATTCTTTTGTACAGTAGATAAGGTTTCTTGGAAAAATTCTGATTTCCAATATTATGGTCCATCAGGTGAGAGCAAGCAAACAATTTTTTCCCTTGGCCTGCCCTCTTTGCTGGAATTTCCGATTTAATTTTTGGTACCATACGCACTGAGCCAAAGTCAATTTCAAAGCATTGAAAAATCCTTTGACAGAAATTTTAGAAATTTCTGATAAAAAGTAAAAACAGACCTCATGTATTGTCTTTTTAGGAATTGTAAATTTAGAAATTTCTGATAAAAAATAAAAACAGACCTCATGACTTGTATTGTCTCGGCTTACATTTTAAATGCGAACTTGGCTTTTTTTACCATGCATGGCTGCAATTAAAAAGATTCCAAGATTAAAAATCCAAATACATATGTATAGGCCTAGGTGGTAAAATTCTATTATTGAGAAAGACAATGTATCAAATTGACAATTCTAATTGATCTGTGATAAAAAAGAAAAATATGACCTGTAGTTTGTAGCAATGAAAAGGACAAGGCCAAGTCAGAACACTGATAATGGCCATCCCTGGTACAAAGAAAACACAATGCACAATTTACGCAAACATGTCTCACCCATAGTCATAATTCAAATTCTTATTTCATTTTGAATACATTGTCAATAAAGCACATAGCCTGGGAAATATATCTGGCCTAGATCTTTAATGTATTTTGATAAAACATTTTTGTGAAGTTACGCAAGTTACAGTGCTGGGTGAACTATTTGTTTAAAAATTGAACAAAACGAAGAAGAAAAAATGATATTATGTACGGCTAATTTAGTCTTGAAAATGATTCATTCAAATAATAAAATCATGTAACATGAAGTTCAAGGATATTTCAAAGTGGTTTGACATTACAAATTCATTGAAGGCTATTTCACAATTTTGAACATGCAAAAATCATAATTAACTTGCCCTAAAATGTCTTTTAAAAGAATGTTGATATTTTGCAATTTCATATAGATCTTGCAATAAATGGGGATATTATTAAATGGTGCTTGAAATTCACCCAGCAACATGAAAATCAATAACTTGTAAAATTAGGTTTCTCAGAATCTGGGATCATAAACAATGCATATATTTTCTCTGCATTCCCAAAAATATTGACAATGTAACAATAAATCAATCAATACTTCTGGATCAATATTTTCATATCTATAGTACTGAGGATAAGGTCTGAGTCAATGGGTGTGGTACACTGTATCATAATGTCTACATACATTGTACAGTGATATTTATGCCACTAATAAAATGCATACAATATCATAGCACACACCAAATTCAACAAAGAAATCTTTCACAATTCATTTTGAACCATTTAAACAAAGCCCGGCAGCCAGCTGATATTTTGAGCATTGGTCACACTGTGTTGGCTTTATATCACTCATATAACAATAAGGTCAAGCGTTTCCACACATCCAGTAAGCTAACAATAGTAACAAGCTACTTCACTATGCTTGAAGCGTTCATGAACTTGGCATTGCGATAGGCCTCATAGATGCATACATTTACAAAACATTTTCTCAATTACAGGTTTGTATACAAACTTGACAAAGAACCACAATACATCCTTGACCCCAACCCATGACTAATTCAGTATTTTACTAGTATCTGAAAAGTTTTTATCAAATAAACCTGAAGGGAACATATGATATCGATGAGATCATTTTAATTCCTTCACATATGATATATGAGCCCATTTTAAAGTCAGTTTTAAACACAAAACAGCCAAAATCAAGTGTTTATAAATTATAGTTAGTGTCATTAGAAACCTGGAATGAAATATCTATGGGTCTCTTGAACATATTTCAAAATATTTTTGAGTGTAAAACGGGAAATACCCATTCATGAACCAACCAAAATACTAAATTGTGTCTGTGTTTTCTATGACTAAGGACTGTAAGCTCTGTACCAAATTTAACATTACCTGCAAAAAGAGATAAGTTACTTCAGGGTCATTCACAGGAAGAAGAAACACTGATAAAAAATACCATAAAATGTAGCAATGTTTAATTTTATGACCTTACAAGAGTTTTGTTTAGTCATCATCAAGAGCAATAATATTTTAAAAAAATTAAAATAGTAAATTTTTACAAATTAAAATTTAAAAAAAAAAGATCTGTTTAGTGGATTAAAAACAAATACCGAGTCAAATGAAAATAACAATACATAACATTCAGCCTTAAAGTGCATCCTGTACCAGTTCTAAAAGCATGAATAACATTTGTGACAACACTTGAAAAATATTGTTGAGGGAATCCCCTAACTCAATGAGTCAAGAACTTGGCAGCATTAGGCCTATATTCCAAAGTCAACTTCATGTACTAACTCGGATCTGTTTTGCATCTCAATTCTAATGGTGACAAATAATTGATGGGAAAAATACATGTTTTTCATGCTGTTACAAACTGTAGGACTGCATTTCAAGACTCAAATGTTTTGCATAAAAATCTTTGTCTAGTTATGTCTTTTTAAATCAAATTTCACATTTGAATTCACAGTTTATGTAAGGACCGTTCCAAAATTTATTTTGCATTTTAATATACGCACCCGTCACATTTTTGCTAAAAAGACCGATTACATGATCGACTTACAAATTACAAAATGGTTGAAAGTACATGTAGCATTGGCTGATGGCATCCAAGATAGGCCTACTATAATCTGAGACAATTAAACCTGAAAATTGTCTCAGCTATTATAATAGACCAAACATTGTTTGGATAACGTTAACAAAAATACATTGTGGGGGTTGCACTTTGGAATTTTGTTTCCATTGTCCAATCATTGTTTGCTTGGCCAATAGGTGAAAACTCCAAAACGAGTTTGAATTTGAAATAAGAAACTCTTATTCCTTAAAACATTGCTAAATTTCCGTTGGCACACAGGATGTTTTCTTGCTATAATTGGTTCACAAACAGTGGCACATAGGCAGGTAATAATGGTACAAGATATTGCTAAGTGATGGTATCAGGAGGCACACCATGGGTAAATGACATAATTATTGTGCCATCGTCAAAAAATGACCTGGGTAAAAACTATAATGGGCATTAATTAATAACGATACCTGTGCGGTAATTAACTTACAGACTTGTTCAAGTACAAGCCAAGCCTATTGGAAATTATCATTGTATAATGATTTGAGCTTATTAGAACTTGACGATTACAAAGCTCGATAGGCCTGTTGTCATCCATTATACCTTGGCAGTGGCACAATAATTAGTCTTCCTGAACGCGTTTGCCTTGGTGATTCATGGCTAATTATGATTTGAAAACATATGGCTTTGTTACCATTTATGATTAGGCTACAATGTTGTTTAACGTATACTGCTGACCTGTTTTATAACAATAAGGTACATTCAATTTCCAACTCAAGCACCAAACCAAAATAATAATTCATACATTTAAAACATTCTCGTTTTTAAAAATTCATTTAAAAAATTCAAGACTCACTCACATTGACCTTTTGTTGTTGCTGAAAAGTACCATTAAAAACATTGAATTGTGAATTTCATTTTTAAAAAGGCAACTCACATCAAGGCAAATAAATTACATATTGTTCATAGTACATAGATAAGTAGTAAATTGGTTTGCTAGGACAAGGAATGAACACAATTAATACTTAAAAGATGTGTCATTAAAAATGACACATCAAACAAAACATTACACTCATCAATCAACCCCGTGTGAATGAACATGAATTAAATTCCATGTCCAATTTTCTGAAAGTGAATCTCAACTTAACCCTATCAATTCAATACTGTATAAAAATGTTTCACTGTACAAATAAAAAATTATTTATACAATATCAGCAAGAGATAAAACTTGCAAGATTTCAAAATATATAGTATGAATATTATACTACATAATAATATCTACAAATGTACAATTTGCTACGTACTAACTTGGTCAGCACAAAATAGCAGGACACACACATTTCATCAGCTTGGGGGAAAAATGAGTGTAATATTTTGGTCCAAATATCTAGCAGCATTTGGATGACTGTAATATTAAGTCCTACAAATATAATCAGTATTATGTGACTATCTTGGGCAGTACAGTCCGATGCGCAGCGCCATCACCCTGTCGTGCTTTGCCGCTAGTGCCTGCTGGAGGTAGTTTGCCAACAGATGACCCATGTCGCTTGTGCTTTGCAGAGGAAGCGTCAGATGCGGGTGGCTTTGGTAGACGTCGTCGCAACCATGGATGCCTGAGTGCTTGGCCGGGCGTAAGACGCGTCTGCGGATCCCAATCTAGACATTTCCTGAGAAAGTCCAAGAAGGCAGGATCATCACATCCCTTGAGGGCTTTCACCATCTCCTTGCTTCCAGGAGGACCTCGGGTCTTGCCACGTCTTGATCTACCACCGTTGAATACAACAGTTCCGTCAGGTAGCGTTGTCACTGTGCAGTAGCGTGGATGCCCTTTGGTATTGATGAAATTTTTGGCTCTCTTCGAAACGTCGAGCAACTTCTGTGGAGGCATTCCTAGAAGCTCGATCATACACGCGAGTTGATCACCCTCATCTTCACCCGGCAAGAGAGGATAACCAGTCAACAACTCCGCAAGAATACATCCTAAGCTCCACATATCAATAGGCATTCCATATCGGGCTCCTAAGATCACTTCCGGCGCACGATAAAATCTACTCTGGATGTACGTGTATATCCTCTGATGCTCGTAACAACTCGACCCATAATCAATCACTTTAATTCCGCTGCGACCTTGCTGTTTTAGCAATATGTTCTCCGGTTTCATGTCACAATGTATGATCCGATTACGATATAAGGCATCTAAACACTGAAGAAGTGAATGAGCAAACTTTCGAACAAGTTGTAAACTAAATCCTTGGAACTTGTTCTTCTTGATAAGTTCGTAGAGATTCATGCTAAGTAATTCAAAGGTGATACAGATGTGATTCCTGAAATTGAAGCTTTCAATCACGTGAATGATATTGTGGTTATTGTCTTTGTCTTGCTTTTTCAAGTGTTCCAAGATTTTGATTTCTTCTTGAGCTTGCCTGTGAAACCGTTTCTCATTGCGAACCATTTTAATTGCTACATGTTGATTTGTTTTGTGATCGTAAGCTTTCACAACCTGTCCAAAGCTTCCTTTACCTAATATTTTGAGTACTTCATACCTATACGCTACATGATCATGTTGTACATGAATATAAGATCCTTGGTCATCATCATATCCACAGTTACTTGCTCCTCCGATAACTCCCTGACGTTTCTTTGCATTTGGACCAACATACCAAATTTGTGGAGCATTAAAAATTTCATGATGTTCATAAGAAGTTAATTTGTGCATATACAATTTCATGGCTTCTTCTGGTGTCATAGGTAATGATTTGTTTTTGGCAGAGTTGCTTTTTGACCCATTACTATGTTCACTTGACGGTCTCCTAACATTAGGCAGTGGCTGGACAGTCGGGCCTGGTCCTTGGACATGACCATTTGGAATTTGGCCCTTGACAGACGTAATTGACTTCTTGTAGTTGTGATTATCGTCCGGTTCAAACAATTGCTGAACTTGTACACCTCCTCCTGGTGCATTATCGTTCGGTTTCTGTTTAGATCCACCGATTGTATGACTTTTGATAGGCGGTAACTCAACATGAGATGCATGATTCATGTTTCCAACTGGATGGGGTGGGTAGTCGCCGGTGAAACCGGTCAACGATCGTGTCCGCGAAGCCTGTAAATTAGGCTTTCTGGAATACGCATCAACCATCGAACCTCGGTTTATTGTCCTATATAATCCAAAGATATAAAAGATAGCACAAAAGTTCCTGAAAAGTCACACTTCAACTTATAAAATCCATGTTTTTTCGCGAGTATCTTGTGTACGGTGACTGCTGATCAAAATCAAAATGGCTGCTGATGTTGGTCTCCCAACGCGGCGCTATGGAATTTGCCTGTAGTTGCTATGCCGACCCCAGAGCGTCGGGTTCATTTGTTTACAACGTCACTCAGCTCAGGTCGCCAACCAACAGACCATGTGATCAAAGCAGAACAATTAATAGGAATAATCAATAAATGTAAACAAATATCGCCCGGGTTCTGCAATAAATCTGTAGGCACAAAACATTAAAGTCCAAACAGAACCAATTTGAATATATCCTGTCTTACGCTAATTAGAAAACAAAGGGGAAACCCAGTTTTCCTGTGTGAATATTGGTTAATTGGTTGGGTAACAGGTGGATTGTCACTTGGAAACATTAGGCCTAAATCAAACAAATGTTTTTGTCTGAGCAGAAAGGTGTATTAACTCTGGACGACTGAAACGCTTTCAAGAAGACGGTCTCTCCTGTTGTCTCTCCCATTGACACAGGAAAATGATTCCCAATGTATTCAACATTTTACCAAAATACTATTTTTAGTTCAAAAGAGAATTGGAATATTCGATTCAAATCTTGTCTGTTAAAATTCATACCAAGTTAGCTAAGTGTCCTGAAAATAATTCTGAGACCTAAGAAGAAAATATTTTCGTCTTAGCTGTAATCGCCACTTTGCTTGTTTTAACCCCCCTCCCCCCGTCAGTCTTTGTGTGTGCAATGAATTGTGGGAAACTATTAGATGGCAAGATGGCTGCGCCCATGTATACTTTTGACAACGTTTTTACGAGAAACTCAACATTTTAAACATTGAAATTCACAAGAACCAAGCACCCTACAAGAAAGGTGGTATTATGTAGTTGTGTAGAAATATATAAAGATGTTGAAAAGTTAAATCATGTCAGTTGTGCTATTGGAATCTGTCTTGTTATCCCGGTTAATCGTCCGACAACGATCGTGAAACCTACATTAGCTAGGACCGAATATTTTCAATAGACTCTGTTCAAGCAACGATAATTAATATCTCGTAAGTTGGTTCAAGTTTTGAGACAAGGAAACTGTTTTTGATGTTTTTTCCAGGCTATGGTTCTACCAAGGAATTTTTTATAAGAGACTTCTAGAAATACGTCTCTGCTACTCACAGAGTAGAAAAACTTAAGTGAACCGTAAGCAAAATAGATTATATTGTCAATTTCAACTTGACTTTTAGAATTATATCTGTCACTTTCCCTATCAGTCCCAGAGGTTGCGAGGCCCAGCCCAAACCTTGAACCTAACCCATTTTGAGGGATTTCTTGTAGGAAGAAAATACATCTGAATATCTCAGTTGGAATCACTTCATCTCTTTACAATTAATCAAAAGTGCCATGCATGTAAAATTGGTTCAAAATCGTTTTTTTAGTTTTTTTTTCCCTTGCATAGTCTTTTGATTTTGTCTGGATATAGGCCCAACAAGCTAATTAATAATGGCCTTTAGGTGCTCCCCATTCATAATCAAGTAGGCCTAACCCCCCCCC
>JXSR01S035535.1:107595-121483 GCA_000969725.1 Ophiothrix spiculata
ATTCATACTGTTGGGTAATTGGTGAAAAGGAAGCAGTTTTTCTCTGACAATTTATATCATAATACAGATATAATCATTATATCTTATAATATTGAATGAATGAACGACAAAGATCAATTCAAAACAGCCGTCAAACATCACATCAGCCAAACAAAGTTCTAGTACTACAATCTTCTGCAAATCTCGTTGGGACACTTGTGCCATTATTATTAAGCACCACGGTAGCAACTCAAATTCCATAGTGTGCGTAAGAAGGTATACTTGGTGTTACTAAAGTGGCTTTGATCCCCCCCCCAAATCAATGTTGATGCACACATGTCTACTAACTCAACATTGATCCAGGGGAGCGGGGATAAATGCTTAATATTACTTTAAGTGTCCCAACAGTTTTGCAGAAGATTGTAGTAACCAATCTACATAAAACTTTAAACTGCACCACCCTACTCGTTTTGCCCCTTTTAGGGGTGTTGAGTAGTATAGAACCAGAACCAGAACCAGAATGGTGTGTTTGTCATCTGAACTCTCACTAAAATCCCTATTCCTCACATATTACACCCTTTTTTAATGTCATAGACCACCAGATACTATACCAACATAATATGCAAATTGCATTCAAAATTCTGGTTCTCATTATTCACAAACTGAACTCTGTTATGCTTTGACTATTTGTGCAAGAACATGTCCTTTGTCATAATATATAGCAACTATAATTTGCATGGGAGTCCCAGAGATGCAACTGATTTCATTGAAACAAAAAAAATGAAAAAGCCATCAATTCTTGAAAGATACTCAAAAAGGGCCAAAAATATATGAAAATATATAAATTTGAGATCATAAAAAACCTGAAATCATGGTTTGAGCTTCTAAAAATCTGATTTCAGGTTAAAACCTGAAAAGTGGCATCTCTGTGGGACAAATAACAAAAATAGCGACACTGACAACTTAAAATAAAGCTCCTTTCATAGCGAAAGTTGTTTGTCAAATTAACAAGGAGTCGGGTCTTGGCACGCTGTCCATCAATTCCAGCTAGTACATCCAAAAGCCAATTTCATGCAGGGTTATGATATATCTTTAATCTATTGTAGCTCTCTGTACATCATGAAGAAATAAGATATCACATTGGTATATATGTGGCTGTCTAGCCCGTAAAAGCAGTAAATGCCAGAAACTTCATTTTGCGCTACAGGTGAAAATACATGTCAAGGTCGTAAATTTGCCACAATTGATTTTTTGACAGATTCACAATCCTTGTGCTTACTACAAAATACCAGCAAAGTTTCATTTTAAGAAAATGATAGGAAATGTGAAATAAATATATGCATATTTGTAAGACAATCAACAGAAAATATAGGGCTTACTGATTTTTGAACGCATATATCTCAGTTATACATTTTACTCCCTGACAACCTTTGACAGACCATAGGCTTCTGGAAATCGGGTGAAGTTCATTAAGGTGTCATTTTAATCCTTGAAGCATGGTCTTTGCAAATAATTAAAAAAGTGAAAATGACAAGGAGCTGGCATTTACTGCTGGTTTGGGATGATAGTCACATATAAGTTATTTGTTGAATTAGGATGACACACTTGGAAGCACTGAAAATCCAGAACTCTGAGCAAAGTGGGTGCCAAACCCAAACAGAGATCACAAAAGCTGATTGACACCCTGGTCACATAAGCCGCAAGAAACCGCAACACCGGTATGACACCGGTGGTTATGTGACCATAACTGAAGACATTGTATACAAACTGCAAGGTTTTAACTCGGAATTAAATTCTTGCGGCACGCTTCCGGCGTCTGGACTCGCCGACACCGTCCAGTGTCCGCCCGGTGTCCGATCGGCGTCTGCTAAATTGACGCTGTAAACACATCATAACCTCGACGCAAGGTTATGTGACCAGGGTATAAATGAAAGGCATATGTGAAAGTGCTCATTTCTGAGTATCAAGTTTCAAGTTCTGAAAACCTGAATAATTTGGATTTTCTGGTAAATCTGAACTGTTCAAAGAGATAGCAAGTATGTGCTGAGTCTACAATAATAGAGAAATTAGCCCCTGGTTGCATTCTGATTTCCTTATTTTGTCCAAAAAAAAATCATCTGTTCATAAAGAATATCATCTGGTCAACAAATAGCGCTGTACCATCATCAATTCTTTCCTACATCTTCTTTTAAGGCCACTGTTCTGTTGAACACAAGCTGAAAGAAAAAAAAACCAGACAAAATATACTATCAGAGATGGGTGAAGAATCAACATTAAAAATGTCGGTGCTTATATAGCGCTTTTCCAGAATTGATCAAAGCGCTTTACATTTATTCCGTTACCAATAGAATATAACCAACTTACGCGGCTGCCTTACAATCACGGCGCCTATTGAGTATATTCCTAGTAACTACCCATGATAACGCTTGGGTCGACGAAGCAATTAGGATTAAATGTCTTGCCCAAGGACATAACCCGTTGGCCGTTAACTCACGACCTACTGATTCGGAGTCCTGCTCTGTTCCACAAGACCACACGAGCTCCACATTGTCCTTACAAGGTGCCACATAAATGAAAAACATTGTAGGGGAAAGGGCCAAACTTGCCTATTCCTCAGTGTATTCCTAATGTATTTCTTTGTTTTAGGAGAGTGTCAAAGCGCCAATCAGTACTTGTCAAAGTGCCAAATTTGGCGCATGAGAATCCCTGATGTATACTCTATAAATCTTGAAGTATGCAACAAGCAGCCAATTAACGCACAAAAACCAATATGACCATACGGAGAAGTAAATTAGTCCGTATTTTTCGAAACATAAGTACGTACCCAATCTTGCTGAATATTCAAATAAACTTGTGATAAAGGTATGTCCATGTGTCAGCAACAAAATTAGCCAAAAATAATACCAAAATCATGAACGGTTCATGTACAAAAGTATTAATTCACAGCGATTTGGCCCTAATCAAACATGATCAATACTAACTAGTCTCTTACACAATACAAACCACCACTTTACAATGTTGTAGAATACAAGGGATATGCTATGGATCCTGTAACAGAGTCTGATTGCTTGTTGCATACTTCAAGGTTTATAGAGTATAGAGATCAATTTGGTTCAGGCTTGTGTCATGTAGATGATCAACTGTACGGGCAACTTTGTTGAAAAATTCATGTCATGAACAAATGAACAAGTCTAAGTCAAGTATCATCTTGAATTTAGATACAATGGTTCTGTATAAATTGTTTGAATCATGAACATATGAAATTACTTAAAGAGCCTACGAAATAGGAAAATAACCCTTTTACAAGTCTTTGTGGGACATCCCATTGCAAAATACAGAACCTGCAAACAGAACACAGTATCAATAGCATCATTAGCGGTGATATTGATTTATAAGAATGATCAGCGAGTATACCATGAATAGATCAAAACCAGTCACCTTGAATTGTTCTTTTCATAGCATTCACTGTTGCACTAAAGGTCCGTTCATAGTACGCCGCAACTTATGAGCAGTGCGGTAAATTTTACCGATATATCGTTTATTATTTGCTGCACCTTCCCGCATGTTGACGCAATTCAAGTTAAAACATACTAAACTTTATTGCGACGCCGCACTGCAGTTTCTTGCAGTAAACTTTGCAGTGCGTTGTTTTACTGCAGTGCGGCGCACTCTGAACAGACCTTCATAGATCAGTACTTTAGACAATCACCTTTTATGACGTATAAAGTAGTACCTGATGTATAAAGCAATGCCTAATATTGAACATGTTCTTGTCCCTCCTGCTAGACTTGACACAAGTTGCATCAGTATTATTAGTATTTCCTAGACTCATTAACAGTAAAGTCTTTACTAACCTGCTGAAAAAGTGGTTATTTTTACCCCATTTTTCGCGTTCTATTTTAAAATGTTCTCTTGCAGAACACATGATGATCACATTTTGATCCCCTGAACAAAACGCAATCAAAATGAATGTTACAAATCATCTTGGGGACACTGAAAAGCCACAGCATTATCCTGACGCCCATGGAATTGTAGGTTCCACTTACTTTTCCTAATTTGGCGGAGTCTGGATCAACGGAGAAGTAGCCTATCCTCTCAAACTGGAATTTGTCGTACACCTTCGCGCCCTTGGCAGAGACGTCGATGAGAGCTTGGTCCTTGACAGTCAAAGAATCCTGTGAAACAGTACAGAAATAAGGGAAGTTAGGTTAATCTAAAATCAAATGTCATGGATATCATTAAGAAAGTTAAATAGGAACCACTGATCTAAAGTAATCATTACAGAGTGGAAGACATTTGTAACTCTTAAAGTTTCAGACTGTGGTGATCTTCAGACAACTAGTTGATCACAAGATACACTGTGTTATTGGCTCTGCATCAGAATTGAACACTGTATTAAGGGGCCTGTTAAGGCTTTTTTCATCAATGTTTTTTGCTCTGTAACTCAGCAACGGATAATTAGATTCAAATAAAAGTATACATTTCTAGAAGCAAATTCACATACTAAACATGATGGTCAGGTCATTTTTGGACCAAAATGCGTAATTTTGGACCTAGGGTCCAAAAATCATGTTTTGGGACCAAAATTTTACGGGAAAGTAAATTTTGCTTCAGTAAAAATTGTTACCAATTTAATTTTTTAAATCTAGAAAGCAATATCTAGGATCGCTTTTCTCAAATTTTTGATTTTTTTCTTAGTTTTTGAGATATCGCCAAATATTGGTCCAAAAAATGTCAAAAATCCCACTCCTGACACCATTTTTGGCAAAATATGCCACATTTTGACCTATTTTTGGCAATATTTCAAAAAATAAGATAAAAATCAAAAATTTGAGAAATGCGATCCTAGATATTGCTTTCTAGATTCTAAAAAGTAAAATGGTTTAAAATTTTACCAAAGCAAAATTTAGATAGCTTTCCCGTAAAATTTTAGATCAAAAACATGATTTTTTGACCTTTATTGGACCTTTTTTTTGGTCCAAAAATAAGCTGACCATCATGTTCAGTATGCAAATCCACTTCTAGAAATGTATAGTTTGATTTGGATTTAATTATCCATCGCTGAGTTACAGTCCATAACCCATTTCTGAAAATGAAGTGTTGACAGGGCCCTTAAGACAGTCCCATCTTCTCGAATAAAGTATTAATTATGGTAAAAAGCTGAAAGATAATGCTCTTGTTCCATGACAATTTTGAATAACCCTAATACAGCTAGTACTTAGGACCTATGCAAATGAGCTCATTAGACAAAATTTAATATTCTAACCGGGGTATATCCCAGGTGAATATCAAGATAACTTGGTCGCTAGATATTTTTTTCTCGACATGACCTGTTGGATAGGATCAAACTTTGAACAAAGGGGTTAATGCAAATAGAAAATGAAGGTGGGGATAAAACTATTTATATTTTTTCAATAAGAAGTCTATGTTTGTCTGTTGGGAATAAAAATTCTTCATTTCATTACATTTTTAACAAAATTGTCAACTTTAAGCTTTTAAAGTCATGAGGTCACATCTATCTACGTGCAACTTGTTTTACCAAATTATATGTGAAATGGTTAATACAAACTGCAAGATAAGATATCAGACATCACATTCATGAAATTTGAAAAATATATCTTTCCTGTAAGACTTATAAAATCAGTAAATAAATTGAGGGACAATTCAGTACAATCAGACATACAAAAGGGGCCGGCATGGTGTCGGTCATCACATTATCTCGATAACACAGCGAACATTGTAAACGACAAGTCAAACCTTTCAAAGGTCTGGGGCTATATAGGCAAATATGACGTCATTTACTATTATGCATGTGGAAGGAGCTTGGACTGATGGTATCCATTGCACTGTGTATATTGTTTACACATGTTTGTTTTACGGGCTAGGGAAACGATTGAACTGTACAACTTTTATCATGTTTATCTAAAGAAATTCCAAAATTCATTTTAAAAAGTAATTTATTGAATGAAAATATATCTAGTGATACGTTGGAAAAAATAATGCTTTGTTTAAAAAAAAAAAACGCCAGCAGGATTCGAACTAGCACCTTGCGCACCAAAAGACATGTAGCTCGATCACTACACCACACAGCGCACGCTTGCGAATAGTGGATGTTTTAACAATATAAATGTAACAATAGGCAAGTGTCGCTTCATTGTTCACTTCAGGGGCTTATGGTGTTTGCGTAGAAATTTGATGTCTTATTTGACCTAATTTGACCTCATGGGACCAAGCGTCACATTCTGTTATGTGAAGAGTGTTTTACCCCAAAACTACCACAAATTTTTTAGCAAACCTGTTACAGAAGTGCTGTCGCTTTCTTTTGACCAAATGACTAAAATATATTAAGTCCAGCACCGCAGATTTTAAGCAAAACGCAAAGACCAAATTTGACATCACTCAAGGAAAATAAACATTTGCAAAATCACACGAAACGGCACTTACATTTAAAAAAAAAATCATTTTTTTAACTTTCAAAATGTTTTCATAACATTTATGCTCCCATGCTATTTTGGCGGATTTACAGGCTTTTTAAACTAGGGCATCCGAACTCATGAATATTCATACGCATGTCAAAAACGAACTTTCCTGCATTTTTCCATAAATAAAATTAACAACTTTTCAGCGACCTGAGTTCTGGCTGAATATTGTCACCTGTCATTACAACAATCAATAAGACAACATGGTCTGAAATCATGTTTTAGCAAACAGCATGCACAATCTAAAATTGGAAGTCAAAGTTTCTGAATCACTTGATCATTGCAAGGTACCAGGTTCAATTCCTGGGTCAGTCTGAGGAAAAGATAGGACTTTGCGCACACATCCCTTGATTAACTAATTATTCATCATCTGATCATATCAGCAACAAGTCACACTATACACAAAGCTCTTAGTTGTTTGCATACTCTTCACCAGAGAAGACCAAGTAATATGCTTTGCTGGTCAAGTAATATTGCTATGGGTGAGATGCAGTGGCGGCACTCCCCCCCCCCCCCCCCCCCCCCCCAGAAAAAAGCTTCTAGGCGGCTCTTTCTCTCAATTACCCCTTTTTATTGATAATTTTGACATAAAATGTACACATTTTATACACGCTTCACATGTATTTCTCCATTCAATACTATTATTTTTGCCCAAAATATGCTTTTTTTAATCAAAATAAACAAATTTGTCCGAAAAACTTTGTGTGCTACACGCGCTAGAAATTTTTTCATAATTTTTAATTGCCCTCCCAAAGAATTGGTCTTGCCCTTGTTTGCCCCCCAGAATTGAGATGCTAGCGCTACCACTGGCAAGATGATCTAACAATGGGTTATTGTCAATACAACTGCACTTACTGGCACCAATTAAAATTGATATCAAGAGCCATGTAAATTGCGTGCAACGGTTACTGGGGAAATGAATTGGATAATATCGTTTCTTCAACAGCGAATTGTTGTAAACAATGAAGTTGGGCCAGTTTATAGATTTCAGTAAAATAGCTTTCTAACTTTAGGAATAGTTGGAGAGAGAGAGAGAGAAGAATTCAACAAACTGCAGAAAGAAGTACACTCCCGGTCAAAAGTGTTTGCGCACACTTAAATACGGGCAAAAACCTAATTATTATATCAAACGACCAAGACTCTAAAAAAATTCATGTTTTTTATAGGTGCCATATGTATCCAATATAAATAATCCATGTTTCCTCTGATATTTGACTCTTCTATCACCATAAAAATGGGTGATTTCCTGGACTGTATACAAATGCATCGCACAAAATGTTTGATATGTACCTATTTAGTTTATTATTCAATGGTTGTTATCATAGCATAACCCTAAAGAACATTTCCAGGTTATAAGTTTTCCAACAAATGTGCAGTTACGTATTTAAACTCCATTTTGGATGTGCAGAAGAAAGTATACATAATGTTTAGCACGCCATATTTTCAAATGCGGTGAATGCAATTCCTGTTGAGGAAGCGGGTTGGCGCAGCGGTAGTTTCCTCGCCTTGAATCAATGAGGTCCCGGGTTGGAGCCCCGTGCCCGGCGCTTTATGTGCATTTGGTTTTCAGTCCATGCTAGCTTCCGCAGGTTTTTCTCCGGGTCCTCCGGTTTTCCTCCTGCACTAAAAACTGATTATTAAAGAAAGATTTAGGACCTCAATGGAAAAAAGCTTCTTCAGAGGCTTTCTTGGGTTATACTTGGCTATCAGCCTAAAGAACTCTTTCTTTTTTTTTCTTTCTTTTAGATCTATATGTAAAATATAAAATCAGAAAAAAATGATGCAAATGATGAACGGTTCTCAAGATATGGCTGGCTAAAGGTTTTGTGCGCAAACACTTTTGACCGGGAGTGTACACTGGTCTCACCTTGTTGCAATCTGTAATGAAACCACCAGGCACTTCACTTGGATCTTCCGGATTTTTGTGCTTAAATCTGTTGAAACAGAGACAAATGATACAATGAATGTAAGAAAAATAATAATAACAATATGATCTTAATAAATGCAGGGGATAATACTGCACTGCTCTGTCCTGATTTCAGTTGGGATCAACATCGCAAAATGAAAATCTACAGTGCACACGGATGTTTTAACTTTAAAAATATAGGGCTGTATTCCAGAACGATGTAAGTTAGACCAACGTTTAGCTAAACGCAATTCCAAAAGTGTCGATAAATTTAGACATCCGTTAAAATGCATTAAGCAGTTGCTAAACTGCTGTTACATTAGACTTGCTCTGGCGGTAGTTTAAGGGGTGTTTAAAAATATGTTTGCAGGGACTGACTGATATTTTCAACACTTTCTTTATCGCGGTAATACCTAAATTTTTGTTGAAATAGTGTAGAGGAAGTTGCTTCGCTGTATGGCAAAGTTCAAGTTTGATATTAACTAAGGTGGGGGTAAGTTAGGACAAGTTTTTCGAGTTGAGTTCAAAATCCTCACGCCCACCATGGTAACATTAAGATAATTTATAGCTGTTTTTCTTCTTGAAATCTTCCCATTTCCATATCCGAGTTGTTTTATTTTCAGCGGGCATATCACTTTGAACAACAAGAACATAACTAAATTATTTTGCGATTTATTTCATAGGCCATGTAGTAATGCACAACAGTACAAACACGGTTAAATATACCCGCGTTTTAACTGATCACTGAACAGAATTCACACAATAGACCTAATAATGTATATAAACACACGTTCAATCAATGCAATGAGTTAAAAAGTACGGAGAACAGTTAAAGATACAATTAATATGTCACACTACGTTGATTGCTGTTGACCAAATCAAATCGAATATCGGGGGATGATATTTCTGGTTGTTAAACGTTGCGTTTAGGTAGACTATTCGATAAAGCATTTAAACAACGCATTCCTAAAACGCAAGTCTAGCTAAACAAATTTTTGGCTTAAACAAAGGTCTAGCTAAATATCGTTCTGGAATACGGCTCATAGTGTCTGAGCATACTCTGATGAAGTTCCATGATCATTATAACAGTCCAAGTCATTCTAATCCATTTATTTTGGAATCATGCAATGTGCAAATGCACCCTAAACATGTCAGATCACATGTATCAATGGTCAACTTCTGCAAATATGGATAGGATTCCATGAGAAAATTAGCAGCTAGTTCTGCACATTCTGACATCACTAGGACCTGGAGCCAAGACATTGTACAAAGCAAAAAAATGAGTGCTATAGTGTGTCAGATTTGGAAAACCAGTAAATATAAGCATTTGAAAAATTGGTTTTTCAATATTGAAGCCCTAATCCCACCAAACTCAACTCCAAGTGCCGAGACTTGGTTACGCGTAGAGAAAACCTGCGCAAATAATAATTTACACTAATGATACGCCAACCTGCAAGCAAAGCGTGTGTGCGTGTTTCAATATTCGCTTATTATGGCAAGGTGCGATGCATCATTTGGCAAGCTATCAGCAAAAACCCAAATACCTCAAATTTTGTCTCCATGCCGGAATAAAAATGGCGGTGTGCCTTATATCTCCCCTGTAAATAGACCAAACCATTTTCACATATTCCTACAACTGAATATCTGTCATTATGGGGGACCATCCACATGATGCAATTTAAATTGGCGTAAATGTCAAACCATTTTCAGTTTGAACCATGATATAATACAGTTATATTATATACACATCAGAATCCGATCTGAAATCTGTGCTAATTGTGCACCAATTGACATATTGAGATGTAGGAATGTAGGACTGTCTATACCAAGGAATTTTTATAGGGGAACCGGTATTCTCCGCCATTTTGATTTCACTGCCGTGTAAATCCTATGGGAAGGCAGCTATCTTGGATTGTCACTCATGGAAGGCGAGTTATTATACCTCCGGCATTTTACGGTTACGCATGCAGCACATTGCGAGTCCTCGCAATGGATTAGCGGGAAAATTGGCATACTTTGATCATAGCAAGTCGCAATACACGCTACTTGAAACTTAGACACAGTTTGCGCGTAAAACAAAATGCACACGCTGTATACGCGTGAAGTGAAGATTAATGCCATCTGCCTGGATATCGGGCCTAACTCTGAATATATCTGGAGGTACAATAACTCTGCTCCATGAGCGACACAAGATGGCAATATGTTCCGATTCCCCTATGAAAATTCCTTGGTCTATACTTACAATCTGTCATAAATCCTGACTTCACACGACACCGGTCCAGACACCCAGTGAATGAAGGCCTTGGGTTTCGTTGTCGATTCCAAGCTGGTACACGTCACTTTAAGCTCCGTCACCTTGCCGTCTGCGTTCTTGTTAACAGAGTCTACTTTGATTACATAACCGGTGTATTTGAGACCTACTGGTTGGTTTGGTGTGAGCCGTCTGTAACCTTTGTCAGGTGTCTATGGAGAACATGGTAAATGTTTGTCTGATAAAAATGCATATGTTGATGTTAAGGCAACAAAAATAGTTGTGTTGTCCTCAAATGGAATTTCTGACAAATTGAGTCGGTTTGTTGAAAAAAAAAATTATTTTAAAAAGCACAAAAAGTGTTAAATTTATGTGCATTTTCCATTATTTTCAAAATATTTTCTCAAAAGCACCCAATCTGAGCAAAATTGGGTACTTTCCCGACCCTAAAATATATATTTTATATATATTTTTGTTATAAATTGTTGACTAGGTCGGTCGCTAAAGGCAACAAAACAACTTTTTGGGGGGCCTAACTATTATTGAAATCAAAAAATTTCATACAAAACAAATCTGTATGGTGAGAGAGACTAGCAATTATAACAAAAATATAATGCATGTTCGACCTGGTATTTGAGAGAAAACATAAGTATGTGAAGGTTGTGAGGTGTTCAGTTTTGTTTGCTATATAGATTTGTTGCATTCATTTCATTTCATTTATTTGTTTCATCTCACCATACACGAGCAAATACATATAAGTCAATACGATAGATGTGTAATTGTGTATAATAATACACATTTGTGAATAATACAAGACGATACACACTAGGGTAGAAGAGACATGGATGCCTCCCTGGCGTGTGGGTGGAGGTACCAAAATAAGATGTTAATGATTCGCAAGAGATTCAATGATTTCAATAATAAGCATAACATTTAAGGCACATACTTCTGTATCAAATTCTCAGGTAAAGGTAGCTGTAAAGAAGAATGACCTGTACACAAGGGATTTTTACTAGACTATTTGACTGTGGGGGAGCACTAATGAGATTGTGCGTACATATATTCTGCTTATGAAAGTCACCCAGACTATGCATGAACACTTCATTCTAGAATAAGAATAATTATCAATTTTATATTTAAATATTTGAACTTACCTCGGTAAAATCTGCACTCTCTATATACATAGTTGATTCCCAGGGTACCTTGTGCGTGCCTTTGGTTTCATCGTGAGGTATATTAGGTACATCCAACTCGGTGGGCTAAGGAAACGAATAATAACATAATAAAGTACCTTGCTTAGTACTAGGTATAGGTGATGACAAAGAACGTTCCAGATTGCTTTGTCTGTGGCTGCTTTGCAATTCGAGTAATAGAGCTCTTTTGCATAATTGCCTAACGTCTTTTTTAACTAGAATGCCAAATTGCCAGGGCATATTACACCTATTTTGTTTTACATTTTCAACACATCCAGTTTGCTTTACTTTGCTTTTACCTTCTAATCTACGTTTATGATTTAGGTAACCTCCAGTATCATATTTGATCCTTGACGTGTTTGGTACCATGTCCATTGGATCAAATTTTATACATTTTTATGAAATATTACACTGGTATAAAGAACCTGGTAATAAATAGAAACACTTCCCTACCTTTGAATTGGGAAAATTAGTGATTGTAACTTTGATGGGATCCAACACAGCCATAGCCCTCGGAGCGTTGTTGTTGAGGTTATCCCTCACACATGACTCCAACATGGATGGGTCAAGGGTCACTAAAGCACCAGTCACACCAATCTAGATAGAACATAAGAAAATAAGGTTAACAAAACATCTGATGGCATATACAGATAAACTATAGAACATTTTTGTCAAAAAAAACCCCAAAAAATCCATCAAATTCTTGAACATGATATAACTTAACAATTCACATTTAATAAATCGAAGTCTGCACCACAAAACAACTAACATATGCAGCTAATTCCTTTACCTCAGGAAGGATGATATTCTTGTTGTTTTAAGACCTTATTTGATGTCATTAATCCAGTTTTGGTACATCCAAACTTTAACCTGGTTTCAGAATGTCTGTCCTTGTGGGCTCATGAACAGCGTGACATCAACAATTTCGAGTGCGCAAACTCTACCTTGTCACACCGGGAAAATTTTGTGACGAGCACAACAAGCCTATGAATCGATTACTCTGTTGTGATGATCTCACAACACATCGTTTTGAGCTAGAATAAATTAAGCTTTTGTCACGACTCACAACAGACCTCCCCGGCAATATGCCAACGTGTAGTGCTACATCATGACAGCTCAAAATTACGAATGTTTGGTCGTCTGTCGCTGCTATAAGTTACAAACACGACCGTTACGTTGAAAGCACCTTTTGCCAAAAGCTTGTCCTTTATGGAAGGGTTTTTGTAATGCTGTTGAAGCACTCACTGGAAATTTGAAAAAAAAGTTCTCTTGGTAATTTTTGACTGCTTGATCGGCCATTTGATTGTTGCATGATGAATTGTTGTGTTCTTTAATTTGGCCACACTTAATACAACTACAACAACCACACTACATCAAATGAGACTAAATTGTGACAAAATACAAATATTATTATAGAGAAAACTTCAAAAGATAACATGTTTTTGTCAATCTGTTTCAAGACATTGAATAGAATCATCAGAATCATTATGAGAAGTCTTTATTACAGATCTGATAAGTTAAAGAAGGTACACTGTACTCAGGCAATAATAAAAAAAAAACTGTTTTACAAGCAGGTGGACCTTTCAAGTAGGGTCAGTGGGTTGGAAGAATTGTTTTCAAAAAAAAAAAAAATTTGCACACAAATTCGAACTCTTAATTAGGGTTAGCACTTACGGGGCACTTTTAGCGTGATGCCCCTAATGTGACCTGCAATTTAATTTTAATCAGCCGATTTCAAATGTAAATTTCACTCTTTGTGTTAGTGAGCTCAAGGTACTCCCAGCCACAATTAGTGCATGGTTCTGAATATAATTAATTTTTAATTTTATTACACTGGAAATAAAGAATTTCCAGGAAATGTTGTTGACTACCCTATCAAAAAAAATCCAGCCTATGTTCCAATTTCCTGAATGATTCCAGACCAGTTCCTGTACAGTTCCTGCCTTTACCATAGTTTGGCTGTAAAAATGGCTTAAAGCTATGGAAAGCTACTGAAAGCCACATTAAACTATGCTAATTCCTCTCCAGCGTTTGCCGTAGGCTACTTATAGAGTTGAATGTCACTCAGTATTACAACAAG
>JXSR01S035538.1:0-18200 GCA_000969725.1 Ophiothrix spiculata
TTAATCAAGTGTATGATGTTTAATGTTCCATGTTTCTGTCATTAGCGCCTTTGAACAAAATGTCTTTTTGATTTTAGCGCTTTACAGATTTTCTTCGAATAATTAACATACATACGCGAGTTAAAATTTGTTGGAAATAATTTATATTTGTAAAATATGATATACAAATATAGTTGAATTGAATTGTGTGCATGATACTTTTTCAGTGCTGTTAATTGAGATTAATACTATTATAGTGGATACAAGCTTACTAATTTTTTTTTTTTTTAACTTATCAGTTTTCAGGATTAAAATTATAAGTGCACATTAATAAATCATATTTATTTAAATTTACGCAACATTTTGGAGAGTAACAAAAAATAAATCAAAGCAATATTATGTCAGAAGTTATGTTATTGGTCATGTTTTTCTTAAAAGCTTAAGTGAGTAAAGAAGACGATTGCATTCATTTAAGGATTAGGCTAGTAAAGATAAAAAATGGGTCAAACAAATTGCAAAAGTAACGACATTTACAGGATAATTTCAGACATATATATACAACAACATATCAAAAATCTGGTGAAACTGCGATTAGTTTGCATAAATCAAAATAGCTGCCAAAACAGGGGTGAAATTTCAAAATTGGTTAAATCATGTTAAAAACCATTTCAACGTGTTCCTCTCATCACCAAGAATCAGGAAAAGTATACTTTTACCTATCTCCGAAGTACGATTAATGAGTTATATCTCATTATATGAAAGTTAATATCAGGAGTCACGCAATACTCTATAATCTTGATCATAAGAACCCCCTCAGCTCCACTTCAAATCCTGATGTGGTGAAAATTTATAATGGTCTACATGTTATCTTGTTATATTTAATTCACCAGATCAGCAAGCACTTACATATTTTGTGTTTCCAAAACAGTACTTGTTTCCATGTCTGGATTTGAATATGTTCTTATGATCAAGGTAACATGTTCTTATGATCGAGGTAACAGGGTAGGTCCTATGGAAGACACAAAATTCAACATTGTCCGATTGTTTTTCAAAGTTGTCTCAAAATTTTCCTTTCGCAAAAGTGTCTACATAAAGTAATGGTTAAAAGTGCTTTAGACCAGTGGTTGTTTGCTATGGTACCAGACAAAAAAAGTTCATATTTACCATTGAAAGGAGTTTATATTTGTTTGAATGTTATGCATTCGTAATTGCGTAATTGCATGTTATGTTATGTTATATTTTCTGTCTATCAACTTATTTTGTAGGGTATTGCCTAAATTCACATACTCAGTGGTGGCGCCATAGGGAGGTATCTCCCTTGAATGATTTCTGAAAAGAAACAAAAGATATAGAAAAATGGGTGTGGATAAACAAAAACTAAATAGAAAAGAGAGGACCAGAGAAGAATTGATAGAAATGTTTGAAAAAATCGTTCAAATATCGCATTTTAGTTGAGAAATATAAAATGAGATCGTTATAAGTCGGCTGTGCGATGTTTTCCCTTTGCCAATTCTCAAAAGCTATGTCAAATATTTGTGTGTACATTTTGGGCCTAATACATTAGATCCCCCTCCTAACAATAAACTCTAGTGCCGCGCACGCATACAATACCGATTGAATCTCTAATGTCGTTATATTTTAGTTGAAACATGTTTTTCTTTCATACACATATGTTTACCGCCGCGGCAAAGGGGTCCAGTTGTCGTCTCGTACATGTTGCTCCTTGTAGCATATCTAATGTATGGTATTTGTATACATCAGATATGCTACAATGAGCAACTTGTAGGAGTCGACAACTGGACCCTTTTGCCGCGGCGGTATACATATGTACTTGATGCATCTTTTCAGTGTATTGCCAGTGGTTATAGTGTTAGTTAAGCTTTACAAATATGAAAGATTTTTTTCTGCGGTAAAATACACTAATGGCTTTTTACATTCAAGCTGCAGTTTATATAATGCATACATCAAAATTGCATGAATCTTTCTTGGTATATCATCGTAACTGTTATTTTGAAACGTGTTAATATTATTTTTGTTGTCGCGGTAATAAATGAAAGAATTTAGAATAAAGTTGTGTTGCAATTCAAGGAATGATGTTTTTCTGTAGAGGTGTCATTGACGTTTAATTAAGAATTACTTTGAAAGATTATGGGGCCATTTGAAATAATTTAAGGTTTGTATAATTGTTAAGCATGCGTATTTTTCATCAACATGATTTTAGTTTAAGCCTCTATTGATTTCCTTTCTGACTTGTTGTTATCTCAGAATATGCTGAAAGATTTTTAAGAATCACTTTTTTCAATTTACCATTTACAAAATATATTTGCAGACATGAGGAAGACACTACGTTTCAATTTCCATTAGGATCACATATTTGACAGTTCGAATATCCCAGATGTCGGTTTTAAAAGTGTAAAATGGTGTTTCAAAATCATTTGTATTCGTTTCCTTAAGATGCTTCAATTACACTCGTTGTTACAATGTACATAAGTGTAATTGATGTTTTACATTTTTTTAATTCAAGGAGCTGCCATCACATTTTAATCTCCGTCTGCTACGAATTATAGTAGGGCCCTGATTTGAAACACAATGCCTACTATTGCATAAAAAAAATACTCCCAGACAGAAGTTTTAACAAGTATAATTAACATAATATATAAGCGAGTTGAATTTTGTTTTTAACATGTTGAAATAATTTACATTTAAGAAAATATGTCATACAAATATAGAGTGAATTATGCGCATGATTCCTTTTTTTAGTGCTGGGTAATTTTCTATTTAGATTAATACTATTAAAGTGGGTACGGGCTTACTCATTTTTTTTATTTCAACTTTAACAGTTCTCAGGATGAAAGTTATAAGTGCACATTAATAAATCATCTCGTGACAAGTTAAATAGTGCGTATTTAAATTATTTACGCAACGTTTTGGAAAAAACTCAATATACTATTATGCCAGAAGTTATATTATTGATAATATTTTTTCTTTGAAAGCCTAAGTGAGTAACGAAGACGATTGTATTTACTTAAGATATGCTTCAACAAAGTTTAATTATTCAACATTTTTATTTTAACTGCCAGCAATCAGACGTAATACTTGGCAGTGTGAAAAAACAAAACAAAAAGAAAGCATCGGAGAAATAAACATGTATCACGAGAGCTTTTGAAAGAAGTTTATTTTTGTTTGAATGTTATGCATTCGTATTTGAAATACTTCATCGGAATAAAAAATCGAGGAACAATCCACGATAAATGTAGTGCCGGCAAATGCTGTCAGATTTTTTATGATTTTTATTACCAATACATTGCGGATTTATTCCAATATTCCCAAAGTTACCGCAGTTCCGTCGTAAGAAGCCTATAATAGGATAGTTTCCATTGCTTAAGAAAACAATGAATAATCTCTGTCTATCAATTTATATAGTAACAAAAACCAAATAGAAAAGAGAGGACAAGAGAAGAAGTGATAGAAATGTTTAAAAAATCGATCAAATATTGCATTGTAGTTGATAAATTTATAATGAGATCGTTATAAGTCGGCTGTGCGGTTTTTTCCCTTGTAAATTCTCAAAAGCTACGTGTACCTTTTTTGGCCTAATATATAAGATACCCTCCTAACAATTGAATCTTTATTGTTGTTACATTTTAGTTTAAACATGTTTTTCTTTCATACACATATGTATTTTCACTAATTCATGTTGACTAAACAATCAATAATTGTCGATCATTCTCTTTGACGTAACTAATAGTTTACAAAAAGAAAAGATTCCCACAAAATCAATCAACGTGACATATGTATTTTTCACTAATTCGTATTGACTAAACAATCAATCATTGTCGATCATTCCCTTTGACGTAACTAATAGTTTACTAAAAGAAACAATTCTCAAAATATCATTTTTTTGACAAATTGATGCATCTTTTCAGTGTATTGCCTGTGGTATAGTGTTGGTTAAGCTTTACAAATATGACAGTTCTTCCCTGCGGTAAAATACACTAATGGCTTTTTACATTCAAGCTGCAATTTTTATAATCCATACATCAAAATTGCATGAATCTTTCTTGGTATATCATTTAATTGTTGTTTTCTTGTAATAGAAGGGATGCATTAAAACACATACGATGAATACTTCAACTTAAATTGATTGTATTATTTTAGTTATAATAGTATCGGCACATTATATCTATATATTATGGAAAGAGGTAAAATTAATCGTGTAACTGGATTTCTTTCAGCTAAAATTTTCTAAATTGTTTTCCAGCGCGCGAAACGCGCAAAAATTTGGCGTTATTTTCAGAAATATTTGCTTTTTTAAGCTAAAAAGTACCAAAATCTTTAGGGCGCGCGGAGCGCGTAAACAAATTTAGGCAACAATCTGCTTATTTCAGCAGTATGTCCCCTGTTGTTGGTCCAATTATTTTTCATGTAGTGGCGATTTGGCGCCCCCTACAGGTGGTGCACGGGGCAACCTGCCCCCTTGCCCCCCCCCCCCCCAGCTTCGCCGCTGGGTTTGTGCTTTAGACGATATTTGATGTAGATACTTTTTTTAATGTATGCTACAGTAAGGCCCACATCATAGTCGGCCTCCAAACAAAATTTTTCCTACCAAACTTTTGGTCGTGACGTCACCAGATATTTGCCATCGAACTTAAACTATGAACGGGTAGAAAATATTTGGTCCAATTTATATGACAATTCAATAACATGTGCAATCTAGCGCGAAATTTAGTTTGGCTTCGACTCGGTGATGAAGTTATTTTGTTTGGAGTCACTCGTCATTTTTAGGTCACGATCAAATGTTTAGTAGGAAAAAAATTGTTTGGAGGCCAACTATGATTTGGCCCTAAGTCTTTCGTTAGAACTCGTACGCTCCCCATCGAGATATTAAAACACATACAACACAGTAAAATCTAAATTATGTTTAAAAATCTTGAAAAATTAATATTATTCAAAAAAGTCTATTACGTTGGCCTGACTTACTGCCATTATAAAACTCAGATCCACTAAGAAGAAACAATTATATTAAGTTGAACAATTGTTTACCTTTGTGCTGACACAGGTAAACAATATTATCATCTACCGTAATAAATTTTAGCTGAAAATAGATCAGTTTTGTTGTTTGTGTGTTTTTATATAAACAGTTTAGATTTTATAGTATTATATCTACTTTATAACAAATATCATGTCGTCTTTCAATGTCAGTCGGCAACAGTCTTCTAACATAAATCGGTTACAATAAATTATTTAAAAACTTTTGCTGCTACAACGAGGTGAAAATCTCTGAATTTTCATAAGTATGGTTCATTGTTATATTATATGGCCCAATTATAAATGACTGTATTTCTCTTTTGAAAATATTTTTCTCGAAATCATGACTATTTCGTGCAGAATTATCGTATTGCATAGAAAATTAAGGAAAAAAACACTTGTGTATTAATTCGTACAAATATAATAAATACGTGATTTAGTGACATTCTGACCTGAATGTAACAGCTGGTGTTAACATTATATTTTGAAAATTGAAATATAACTACAAGACTATTAACTCGTGCCCTGTTATTTTTATGTCATTCTGTAGATAAGGCGCTTCATTAGTTAGGAGTTAAACATTATAGTTGATAGTGTTGATGCCATAAGTTGGGGAAAGCTCGTAATTCACGTACTCTAAATATGGTACGTGAATTTACGTATAGTAACATAAATTACTGTACAATATATAAATAAACGTAATTTAAATTTAGAATTAGTTTCTTTAGCAATCGGTGAATTTCGAAAAACATTTTAAAGCATTTCGATTTTATTTTAAATTCTATCTGTCATTTTTTGAATTTCGAAAAAAAAATATCTGGCAGACAGAATTTTTAGTTTCAGAGCTTAATTTATAGAATAGGTCAAATTCAACATGAAAATGCTGTAAAAATTATCCGACTTCATAGCTTGCTCTAAAAAATCATATACTGTATAGGACGTGAATTACTTTACTGTATGTGAATGGATTGCACCAAAACTCAAAATAAAGCGACTCTGAGCATTTAGGTAATTGTTTTTACATCCTGTGCGGTCATGTTTATGAAAATAAATCGAGGTGCGATGTAAACTGGGGTTAGGGGGGGGGGGGGGGGTTGCCACCTTCAGACCTGTCATAATTGTCGATTCCTTCATTTACTAGCAAACGATTTGACGGAAATTGGACATTAAGAACTTTTATAACGCTATTTTGAAAAATTGTGGTCACTTTTGCCCAAAGTCGACTTTTCCGGTCCGGAAATTCTTTGTGACGTCATAATTACGTAACACCTCGACCGATATTCATGATCTTGATATCAATGGAAAGAGAAGACCTACGCTACCCTATTATAGTACAAAACAATATACCCAATTTCAAAAAAACAGGGGAAGGGTAACCACCCCCCCCCCCCACCTATAGGAAGATGTGTTACAAAAAGGGCTCAGGAAGACGAGTGGTAGAGTACGTGAATTACGAGCTTTCCTAAACTGACATTAAAATAGTGTGAATAGTGTGGATCTTTTCATTACAATCATGAATTGCATTGAATATGTGGATCGTCATATCGAAAGGTACCTTAATACCGGCATAGTACATTACGAGATACGGGCCATGAAAGCTAAGCATAGTCAAAAATCGCGTCCAAGGTCGAATATCTAATTTCATCAGTAAGGTTATCATTGAAGTGTATTCTATCATATTAATCAGGTTCCAACATCCAAAACATATGAAAAATGTATTAAAAACCGGGATAAAAATCCTTTCTATTCAAGATTTACTAAGTACAAAAACTTTAAACTCGATTTTCTCAGAAATATAGTCAAATTAATCAATTTTGATTTTGCCGACCTTAAGGTACCTTTCGATATGACGGGTCACATATTACAAATTGGCGTTGTTATGGTCATAGCTCTCGGTAAAAGGGTGGGGGTTAAAAGTATATTTTAAGTCAAGTTTTGAGGGGAGCTTTGCCCCTAGACCCCACGATGGGCCCTTCAGCGGGCCTCTGGACCCCAAGCCGTGGGAAAGAGCGCTTCGTTAACGTCGCTCAATTCGCTTCTCCAATTTTTGCCCCCCCCCCAATGTTGACAATCATCCTAATCCTATGCTGCACTAATAGAGGGTTTGCACGTGACATCACATCGTACTCACCATTAAACTATACCATTTTCATGGGCCGACAAACAAAAGGTCCCGTCATATTTAAATCTTTTAGCAGTATCACGTTACCAGGTTACGACTAATGATGACAAGAATTATACATTACATTTATTTATTTTTAAATTTTGATATCTTGTTTACAACACAAACTGCTCCGCGCCCCACCAAAATGGCGGCGGAAAAGGTCTGCGTATCGCGTCGTACAAACCCTCTATAACAATATATGATGTGGTGTGAGTCTCAAAATCGTCGTTTTCAAATGTGTTTTTAAGTTACACATAATACAGAATGCTAATAATGTTTTTCGTCTGTCTTTTTGTTTTTCGTAAGTGAATACAGGTTATACTGTAACCTGTATTTGAATGTCAATCGTAAGAACAAATATGTGACCCGTCATATCGAAAGGTACCTTAAGGGTCCCAAAATCAAAATGGACTTTTTGGTTTCATCTAAAAGCATTCATTTTAAGCCTTAAAATGACATCTTGCTTTTAGATAATCGTTTGCGAAGTTACATCCAAATTGGTAAAAGGCATTTTATTTATTCAGAAAGCTATAGTTCTGAGAAAATCGAGTACAAATTGTTTGTACTTAGTAAAACTTGAATGGAGAGAGGATTTTTTATCTTGGTTTTAACACATGTTTCTCATGTTTTCGATGTTGAAACCTGATTAACAGGATAGAATTATACGCCTTAAGGCTACAGTCCCTAAATGGGTGCCATTTTTGCATCTTTACTGCAACTTTTTACCTACTTACACATATCAGAATAATACAATTTTTGGCGTGCATATGTTATAAAGTCTCTAGTTTATACATGAGACTTTAGTAGTGATTTCACGTCCATTATCAAGGTCAAAATTACGTCAATAAACTACTTCGAAAAATTTACACCTTTTTCGCCGAAACCTTCAAATTTTATGATGTTCGAACGATTCGCCTGTTTTCAAATTTTGACAGATTGTAGGCTTGATACTTTTTATTGAATTACAAATAATATTTTATAAATGTGTTGTGTTGACTTTGAATGATAATGTAACAAACCCGCGTTATTTTCCCCGGAAAACCGGGCGTGAATTATGACTCTGAGTTCGCCCTGTTTGAGCTGTGGATAGCACGATTTTAGTATCTACATAATCTACATTTTGTCTGATATACGCATTCGCATAATTTACTTACAAATTGAGCATTCCAATGAGGCAAAAATTGCAATTTGTATGTAAACAAAAGAAAAGTACGGCATTCTAATGTTTATGTTTTAGATTTTAGTTCACCATCTCAACGCTGCCTTGATAGCTCAGCGGTAGATCTCTCGCTTCGTAATGCATGACTAACCCCCGCCATAATCCATGGTTCGAGTCCCCGCAAAGGCAGTGGAAACTATTTATCTTTTCATGATTGAAAAATAGTTAGGATTCACATTTTCCTGAGCATGTGGATTCCTCGTACCCTTAAAGATAATGTTTCTGATGAAATTGGAAATTCGATCTTGGACGTGATTTTTGTTCTATGCTCAGCTTCAATGGCCCGTATCACACAATTTACTATGCCGACCTTAAGATACCTTTCGATATGACGGGTCACATATTACATACCATCTGCAACCTTATTCAAAGCTAATCAGTCATTAAATCTTGCTTACAGGCTACGAACTTTCATATCTTTCTACACCTCCATGAAACTTAACAAACTTAATCAACATTTCCCAAAGAACAGTAGCCATGGACTATGAAATGCAGTTGTTTGTTATATTTTGCTCTTGGGGATAGAAACACTGAAGAAAAATCAATTACTATTGGTATCGGTTGCTTGGTATACATTTTGCCTGTTTACCGATTAAACAGATGTAACTCTTTTGTGATTAAAAGAAGTGTGTATTATCTACCGGCGGTAATGGACATGGTATTGATTTCACAGCAAACGTGACCAATGGAATTCTATAATGCCCCGAGTAACAAGCAAGACTGTTTGATATATTTTTCTACACCTTCAGGGGAATTTTGTTATTTTCAAGAAACAACAATTCAACTTAATCAGTATAACTATTGGCTATTATATTTTGCCGTTGCCAATCGTCGTTTTCAAATGTGTTTTTAAGTTACACATAATACAGAATGCTAATAATGTTTTTCGTCTGTCTTTTTGTTTTTCGTAAGTGAATACAGGTTATACTGTAACCTGTATTTGAATGTCAATCGTAAGAACAAATATGTGACCCGTCATATCGAAAGGTACCTTAAGGGTCCCAAAATCAAAATGGACTTTTTGGTTTCATCTAAAAGCATTCATTTTAAGCCTTAAAATGACATCTTGCTTTTAGATAATCGTTTGCGAAGTTACATCCAAATTGGTAAAAGGCATTTTATTTATTCAGAAAGCTATAGTTCTGAGAAAATCGAGTACAAATTGTTTGTACTTAGTAAAACTTGAATGGAGAGAGGATTTTTTATCTTGGTTTTAACACATGTTTCTCATGTTTTCGATGTTGAAACCTGATTAACAGGATAGAATTATACGCCTTAAGGCTACAGTCCCTAAATGGGTGCCATTTTTGCATCTTTACTGCAACTTTTTACCTACTTACACATATCAGAATAATACAATTTTTGGCGTGCATATGTTATAAAGTCTCTAGTTTATACATGAGACTTTAGTAGTGATTTCACGTCCATTATCAAGGTCAAAATTACGTCAATAAACTACTTCGAAAAATTTACACCTTTTTCGCCGAAACCTTCAAATTTTATGATGTTCGAACGATTCGCCTGTTTTCAAATTTTGACAGATTGTAGGCTTGATACTTTTTATTGAATTACAAATAATATTTTATAAATGTGTTGTGTTGACTTTGAATGATAATGTAACAAACCCGCGTTATTTTCCCCGGAAAACCGGGCGTGAATTATGACTCTGAGTTCGCCCTGTTTGAGCTGTGGATAGCACGATTTTAGTATCTACATAATCTACATTTTGTCTGATATACGCATTCGCATAATTTACTTACAAATTGAGCATTCCAATGAGGCAAAAATTGCAATTTGTATGTAAACAAAAGAAAAGTACGGCATTCTAATGTTTATGTTTTAGATTTTAGTTCACCATCTCAACGCTGCCTTGATAGCTCAGCGGTAGATCTCTCGCTTCGTAATGCATGACTAACCCCCGCCATAATCCATGGTTCGAGTCCCCGCAAAGGCAGTGGAAACTATTTATCTTTTCATGATTGAAAAATAGTTAGGATTCACATTTTCCTGAGCATGTGGATTCCTCGTACCCTTAAAGATAATGTTTCTGATGAAATTGGAAATTCGATCTTGGACGTGATTTTTGTTCTATGCTCAGCTTCAATGGCCCGTATCACACAATTTACTATGCCGACCTTAAGATACCTTTCGATATGACGGGTCACATATTACATACCATCTGCAACCTTATTCAAAGCTAATCAGTCATTAAATCTTGCTTACAGGCTACGAACTTTCATATCTTTCTACACCTCCATGAAACTTAACAAACTTAATCAACATTTCCCAAAGAACAGTAGCCATGGACTATGAAATGCAGTTGTTTGTTATATTTTGCTCTTGGGGATAGAAACACTGAAGAAAAATCAATTACTATTGGTATCGGTTGCTTGGTATACATTTTGCCTGTTTACCGATTAAACAGATGTAACTCTTTTGTGATTAAAAGAAGTGTGTATTATCTACCGGCGGTAATGGACATGGTATTGATTTCACAGCAAACGTGACCAATGGAATTCTATAATGCCCCGAGTAACAAGCAAGACTGTTTGATATATTTTTCTACACCTTCAGGGGAATTTTGTTATTTTCAAGAAACAACAATTCAACTTAATCAGTATAACTATTGGCTATTATATTTTGCCGTTGCCTTATTGATAGCAATCAGTTAAAATATTGCGAATTGCTTATGGTACTGTCTCTGTCCGTTGATCAGTTGTAACTCTTTTTTGATAAAAAAAATATGCACTATATATAGTAAACACCTCACACAAAAAGGAACGCATTATGTCTCTAGATTGGTAGTGTTTAAAAGTCTGATAATTTAGAACGTTTTAGAAATATACATTTTATTGCTGCATTTTTACTCTTTTCATAAAATAACTACATTGAATATTCGTTCGAAAATGGTACAACACAATCATGTGATCAACTGGTCGGATGCCAAAGTTCTTTACAAAGAGTGTAATGTAAGATCACGCCACATACGTAAATCCATTTGGATCAGAAAGAGAGCACCCAACACCATGAATAGAGATGAGGGGCCTACTTTCTAAGCCATATCTATGATTCTCTTTTGACGTCATCATCTCCTGGAAGATAGAACGACAAAGCAATTGTTGAACTGTACGATGGATATGTCTGAAAGAATGTTGAAGGTTAGAAAGATTATTGGGGCTCAAAATTGCCGATTTCCACTGCATGTTATATTTGGATGTCCACAGATTGGTTGAATCTAGAGTAGTTTCCAATAAGAAAAACGAACTCGCAGTAATCGATTCTCTCCATTTTTTTTATACTCCAACTACTAAGATAAGGTTTCTTGAACCCTATCCATAGAACTCAAAACCGAATCTTAAGAGAATTAGGCTTATTATATCAAAGTAATTATTAATAACATTTTTAACTAACGTGTATGGCAAATACCATTCTAGAGAAAACGTGTACAATATTATTCTTTTTTAAGTTTGAAAAACTACTTGACACCAATTTCAATTTATTGTACTTGAACTACCTGAGGCAACCTTGTAAATTAAAACTTGAATATAATACATTTAGTATAGGATACACGTGCTATTAATTCTCCAAGGCATTATTACTATTATATTACTATATTTTTGCCTGCAGTGAGGTTATAGAAACACAAATCAATTACACAGGGATTGCTAGAGACATAGCTATTTCCTGCAGTTATTTGTATGACAGGTGCTTTTGTGTGAATTAGCTGTTTGGGGTGGTGGAGGCGTGTTTATTTCTGATGGAGATACTATTCAATTCACAATACATTACGATGTATTTCAACGCAGTAAGCATAAGTTTGATTTTATTTCTGCTTTATTTATTAATTTCTTATTTAAATTTAAACTGATATATCTATTTTAATGTATTTTTGATATATTTTTTGATTGAATTATTGATTGATTTATTTTATTTATTGATTGATTTATTATTTATTTATTATTTTTTTTT
Organism: Ophiothrix spiculata; assembly: GCA_000969725.1. Lineage (NCBI taxonomy): Eukaryota > Metazoa > Echinodermata > Ophiuroidea > Amphilepidida > Ophiotrichidae > Ophiothrix > Ophiothrix spiculata. Next base: position 12,360 of record JXSR01S035538.1, read on the forward strand.
TTTATTTATTTGCACTATTATTTCACAGAATAAAAATTGGACAAGAATACTCTAAAATCTTCTAAAAAGCATAGTTATGAAACTGTTAATGTTTTTAGAATAACATTAGGGGATTGTTTTCATTTTTGTTTGCTTTTTAACAGACGTTTTGAAATTCATGACTATCTGACAAGGGACCAGGTTAATTCTAATTGTAGTTATTTTTTTTAATAACGAGCAATATATTGAGAAAAGCTACATGAAATGATTTATATGTATAAAACAATCGTTTTCCCACTAATTATGAATATTAGCTGAAATCTCTTCCTCTTATAATAAAACAGTGTTTTTTCAAAACTCACTTAGTCCACTTTTGGTCGAAATTAAACCAAGCCCATAGGAATGGTGTTCATCATGAGCACTAACATAAAAACTTTGCAAATTCTCAAAAAACAATCAGTCGCCATTCCTCAAGCACGAACATTTACAATTTTTTCAAAACTCACTTAGTCCCTTGCATGAATTTGTCCAAAACTCACTATTTCTAATCAATAATAGTTTGTTACAGACGTATATGTTACAATGTTGTGCAGTGAGGGTCCGGGGAGGGGTACTCAAAAAAAGTTATCCAACTTAGGGTCTTGTGGAACTGATTTTTTGACAACATTCGGTCTATGCAACTGATTTTTCTCCGAATTGAGGTCTCATGAACTGCTTCTTACCCGTAAAATAACAACTGCTGGAGGTAAAAATCGCTAAGAATTACGTGGAAAACTTTATTTAGCACACTAATGAGCCGTTTTCGTTGAAAATTTATGTCTTTGAAACTGAAGTAATCTTAAAATGGGCATCTTGGGGTGCAGGAGGCTTGAAGAAATGGGGGTCTTGAAGGCGGCACATACCTGTATATTCCATCAACTTAAGTGACCTTCCCTCGAATTTTGATTTTATTGCCAAATAAGGTAAAAAATTCACTCTTTTTCCATTTTAGGCATGACATTTAAAAAAAAATGTCAAAATTCTCAAAAATACAAATGACGCAACATCTGATTAGGTGTTTTAGATTAAACGATGATTTTTTTTAAATTTGTTGGTTTTAGCTTATCTGAGCTGGAAGCCCAAAGGACAAAATAATGTGTTTTTGTGATTTTCTCAAAAAATGTTATTTTTGGTCACAAATCAAAATTCTCATCATGTACCTTGTGAAAATTGCTTTATGGAAATGTATACTTTTATTAACTTTAAGCACTTTCTTGAAACGTTATGGTACAAAATAAACATTCAAAAACGTAAAACTAAAAAACTAAAATTAAGTAACGTGTTGTCCCTCCTTAAAACTCGCAACATTTATTTCAAAGACCAAGGTTAATTGATAAAAGTAAGTTAAGAACATATTGAAAGAGGATACTCTGCATCTTAAGTCCAAATAACTGAATGTAAACATTGATATATACATTTTTTCTGAAAGGACACCCTTAAATATATTTATGGATTCAGAGTTAGCCCCCCCCCTCCCCTGGAAAAAAAACCCGTGAAAATGTGTTTACATTCATATGTAAATATACCTTGATAAATATTATAGGGTATAGCTGGACTTAGTGAGTTTTGAAAAAAATGAATTTTTCATAGTTACCATTTCTATTTAAAAAGACAATATATTTTTTTTTGTATTTTTAGCTTTAATATAACCGATTCAAGATGGTTGAATATTTTGACTTCAGATTTAATTCGCAAAATAATCTGGGGAAAAAAACATAACAAAAAAAAACATCATTTTCTCAGAATGAGTCGAAGTGGACTAAGTAAGGTTTGAAAAAACACTCTTCAATTGTGAAGCTTACTTGAGTTATTAGACAATTGTCCTGATTAGACAGGCTTGTGAGAATAAACTGGATATCAAAGAAGTTGGGATAAATTCGCTCTTTCTTTATATACGGTACTCACAGTTGTTTTATGTTTCATGATTCTCTTTTTACACATTTTATGAGTTTCAATATCTTTAGACATTTTAAAAATGCAAATTATATGTATTTATAATCATCGCTAAATTTAAATCTCTATCACGTAAAAGAAAAAGATGAATGTATTAGAATATCTGGATTTATGGCTAACAAAAGAAGGCAGGTTTGCTTATCTATGATCGCAAGCTTTAAGGATTAAGTATCAGCATTATATTTTAGATTACAGACATTTGTATCACATACATGTATTTATCAATCATTTTATCTATCAAAGATAACCAAACTATATATGTTGTTGACGTAATTGATAGAGAAAAATTGACGCTGACAAAATCAAATTCTTGACAAATCTGCGCATCTTGTCAAATAATTACTTAGGATTATTATCATTTCGTATTGCAGATGTGTCAGTTGTTCCTGAGGCAAAATACATGAATGCTTGTAAATTGCTTGTGTGATTTTCATCAAAAATCGAAAATGAATCGTTCACACAATTTTCATTTAAGTAGCTTTTTTTTTTTAAATCATCAAGCGATACTTTCCTCTCATTTCTCCGGTGCACCCTTTACCTTCAAATAATTATTCTCTTTAAAAATGCAAGGATGGGATATCTTTAGTTGATTTGTTTTTCACAATGGAAATTAGTTATATGTAGTCAAACTAAATGTAAAAAACCGGAACATTTTGGTAATGTAATAAGAATAAGTGTTGATAGATTAAAAAGTCACCTGTTTAACACTTAAGTGGTCAAGGTCCTCCACATGCCCGTTAGTGGTCAAGAGGGGGGATTGTCCATTAATGTTGAAACTTTGGACACAGGTAAAATACTTCAAAATAACTAAAACAAAGACACACCGTTTAAAAATGGCGGCCAATACAAAATTGTCCGTGTCGCGTAAAACATTTCCAGTCAGAATTTTGAAAACTCACTTCCCAATAGAATTTTGAAATAAAATTTAGCTCAAATTTGCAGTAAGTATGTACAAATACATTCCTGAAATAAAATGTGTAAACAGTTGTTCGGTTAAGATTTTATGGGCAAAACAATTTTGAAGAGCGCCATCGAAAATGCTTATTTATGCTAATTAGCATAGGAAGGGGTGGTTTGATTTTTTTTTTGCCACCAGGTGAAGGGTATGGTAAAGTTAGACAAATACATAGAAGGGCGATGAAAAATTACTTCGCGTTTTTGCGCTGACGCGCAAAAACCAAATGTTGGGTCTTAAGAGGACGAGGAAAAGGAGGAGGCGTGTTTTTTTTTATTTTTTAGTTGTTAGTTTTTCACAAAGTGAGAGTAATATTTTTAGGTAACCTTTTTAAACAGTTCCATGTTGTACGTGGGCTCACAAAAACAGAAAAAGCATAATAAACACTCTCTAGAAAGATGCTGTGTCCTGCCAGGCGTTGCTTTGTGAGTTGTTTTTTATTACTGTGGTTATTTCAGAGGTATGGAAACGCCAGATGCTGCTTAGAAATGTTAATTAGTACTAATAATATATTTGGTAATCAGGTGTAAAATTTAAATTGTTTGTCTTGTCATATCCGGAATGTGGTATATATAAAATACCTACACATATCTATTATTTTCTTTTGAAATACGCATTTTGCGTTTTCAATTATGTTTTAATAAAAGTATCCGGTATTGTATCGAAATTGTAAAATTCGTTGGTTTCAAATTTCCTTTCATGAACCCTCTTAAAAGTCTTTGTTAAAATAGGAGGTTCAGTTCTGCTACAGTCTCCCGAAAAAGTATCGCCTCACCTCGAAAAAATGGCTCATACGCAAATATGTAACTCGCAAACGTAATTTGAAGATTATGTGTACAAGTGCTGATATTTCAGTTTTCACAATATGGTTCAATAATCTGCAAAAATGCAATGCTTGAAAGACAGAAAAATGAAATGACATCCTTTTGTTGGGGTATTGTAATTTTATGATTTCCTTAGGCGAAAGAATATGAGGGGTGCTCTGGCAAAATGAGAGGAAAGTCGCAAATTTCAAAATCGAGTTCATTACATATTTGAATTCTCTATAATCTCACCGTTTGAACGACGTATAATATGTCGCACTTTCCTTCTCCATTCTTCATCATTACACGTTATTTGCCTTAAACATTTGTACCGTTGATTCTTCCACAACCCACTAAATTAGCATTTGTCATGCCTTCAAGGACAAGAATATGCCTTGAGGGTATCATTGTGTCCGTTCACAACCGTCAAAGTAGACAACATAGTAGTGGGTGGGCTAAAAATTGGATGAGTAATTACCAGTGAAATGTTAAAATTAGTGGTACAAAAGTTTAAGGCAAGGAACATGTAATGTTAAAGATCGAAATCCAAAGCAGTTCACTGAATATATTGCAATAAAAATTTGTTGCAAATCGATTGCAAAGATACTGATTACTACAGTGTATAATAGCAACAAGCAAACAAAAAACTGTGAATAATTGCACTTCCTGGCTAATTTGACCTTCAAATCTTTAGGTATTATAGAGACTTATGTATTAAGATTTTGTATATAAAAAAACGAAATTTGACTTTTTCATCCTATTTTTGCTTTAGATGCCATTTATTCAAAATGAAGATTTGAGACTTTCCTCTCATTTTGCCAGAGCAGCCAATATATAATGACTTGCTCATTATCCTCTTGAAACTGTAAAGTAGTATCCGATACAAAATCCCGTCGGCTACTTCTGATTAAAAATTCAATATCATGTCTATTATCACTAGTAGAAAGTGCATTCTTCTTTCACAAAAGTCTAATTTGCTAATACAGTGTTGAAAGCAATTCAACAATATTTGATTCTTGTTTCCATTTCTATCCTTAATGGCAATGGCAAAATTAATAGCCAACTCCTTTTAGTTAACCCGTATTCCGTATTCTCCGAAGTAGGGGGGGTTCCCTCCCCCCCTAAGTGTTTTCCCCGCTTCATAAAAACACAAAAGCAACCGGTCCCAGGCATTCAGGTAATCTCTTTTACAGCCTTTGCGGTCATTTTGATGAATAAACTAGGGGGGTACCACCTAAGGTGGGGTTAGGGTAGGCCGTCAAAGTTAGGGGTGCAGCCCGGCGACATTTTTGACAATTTTATATCGACATTTTGACAAAATATGCATGCTTTGGGGCTAAAACTTGCAGGGCATGTTAGAATTTTAATTTCCCTTCGTTATATGCAAAAAGTTAGGTTAGGCTGTCAAAGTTGGGGTGTAGGGGGGGGGGGGGGGGAAATCCCGGAAGTTTTTAAGTCGCCATTTAGAAAAATGTATGCGCGCTATAAGACTCAAACTTACAAAACATGTAAAAATCACCATTTCCCTTCGTAACTAGCAAAAAACCTGACGAAAATCCGTTATTTAGAACTTTAAGAGCAACATTTTGATTTTGGTGGCCACTTTTTTGGCGTTACCTGATAAGATCTTAAAGCATTTCCAGGAATCGTTATTATTTAAACAAAGTAACACTCAATCACATCAGTATTAAATACACGTGCTTTGGATAATACAATGGAGTTGGTCATTATATTTTGCTATTGCCCTGCGGATAGAAAATCAAACAAGAATCAGTTATTTTTGAATTGCTTGCGACACTGCTTTTGCCCGCTGACTGTATAACTATTTTGTGATTAAAAGAAGAATGCACTTTCTACTGGCGATAATGGACATGGTATTGAATTCTCAATGAGTAGGTAGCCGATGGGATTTTGTATCGATTACTCCTTTAGAAGAAGATAATAAGCAAGTCCTTACAATGGAGATCATACGTGTGCATTGAAAAAACAATATTTTGTAAATGAAGTTTATAAAAACAGGTTCCAACGAAAGAATATCCTTTGTCGTGTTTTACCTTCATATATGATATTATTTTGAAGATTGTTGACCTATATGTGTTAGATAAAGGTTAT
>JXSR01S035539.1:0-10167 GCA_000969725.1 Ophiothrix spiculata
AATTAAAAAAATTAAAAAATCGTTGGCCCACCCAGTGGGGTGAGTTGGCCCTATTTACAAAAAAGAAATAGTCGTACTCATTTTACCGTGACACATTTCATACATTATGTTTTTTTAAGTGAAAAAAGGCAGGGGAATGTTCTGCATACAAAAATACCCTTTTGAGATGAAATGCCATAATAAATTAATACAATATCGATCTTTTAAAAAGATACGTTGTGACCTACAGTGTTATCTATATATGCAATATACCGGGCCTTCCAATTTCATTTAAGATTCCTTCCGTCTTGTTATACGCATCTATTTACTTGTTTAGAAGTAGAATCGTGTTAAACGTCATAAATGTTATTGTGCTAGAGTCTGAGTAGGTTATCATTCCATCTTGGGCAAATAAAGTTCGCCATAGGGCCAACTTACCCCATGTGGTAGGGGGCCAACTCACCACGTAGTCCCAGTTTTGACTTAACCTCGTGGTATACCAACAAAACAAAGGATAAAGTGGATTTGATCCCATGACATGTTGGACATGTACCATAGCTCGTAATCAATAATAATAACTTGGACTGAGCGAAGTACGGTAATAAGCTTGACACTATAGTACAAAATTACGTTTGCTTAAAAAGTTTACTTAGATACCCTACTACTCAAAAACTCGTTTTTACTGATAACTCACACAAATAGATGAGCTGGGTTTTGTAAATTTTATGATAAATTTGTTGCATTATGAGCAAAAATCACCAGTAACATAATTCTCCCTAGGTCACGTGAGCAGAAACTCGTGGTTGGCCAACTCACCCCACCTTCCCCTATGATACTCGATTTGTACTAGAATTAATTTTACTCGATTTCTACCGGGGTAGGGATTATGTATACATTACCATCTTTAGCTGCCACCTCTCCTCTGCATGATAAAAATGCAATAAGTAAAATAAACCAAGTCAAATGTGTCGACATTTTGTCTTGTTGAGCATGTTGAGTTCGGCTTCTGGGATCAGGCAATTGTCCTTCTGGCAATTATTTAACGGCAAATGATTTTTCCCTTGACAAGTCAAGGGTTTTTAATAAGAAGTTTTATTATGACAGCAGTGGTACAGTTCAGTAAACAGTGGACTGACGAAGACAGTCCATTTCAACATTTTGTTCAAAGTGCACTAAGAGGCGATTCGGAAGTGACATGTCACAATTTGTGTGACTCCCGAAAGGAGGGACTTTGCAGATTATATCAATTTTGATTTGTTTTTTTCATTTCATCTGTTGCAGCATTTTATAAATAAATTAAATAATTTGTCATATGTTTTAAACATTAATAACCATTTTACAGGTATCAAAATCTTAGATTTCCCTCTTATCAGCTACGTTCTGTAAAATGTCCCTGTGTACATTGTACTGAGGGCATGAAGTATATGGGAAAAGCATTGAGAAAGGTCTTAATTTGGCCCTCCAAGATGTATTTTTGAACTGGCGTTTGTCCTCAATGGCCCGCCAACAAATTTTATTGAGAACCCCTGACTTCACTAATGTGGCTATCTTCTGAATAAAGCAACTGTTAACCAATGTTGGTAAAGATATCATGCTTTTCACCTTGTTTCACCTTTTCACCTTGTTTAGGCTTTCGCCAAGGAAACCCAACTTGGTACTTGGTACCAAGTAAGCTGAAAGAAGCTTATCTTTAACAGGGCTCCAATATGTTTTTTTAAATTCAGTTTTGAATGCAGGAGGAAGACCGGAGCACCCGGAGAAAAACCTGCGGAAGCGAGCATGGACTGAAAATGTCATTGTAAAACGAGAAACACATGTTCTGAAATTGACAATTTAAGAAAATACATGTAGAAACAATATTGATCATTTGTTTTGAGCCAGATGCATGTGTTTGGCTAATTATGCACGAAATGACGTCACTACTTCTGCAGTGCATAGTATGAGCAAACTAGATTTACAAAACTTATAACAATATACTGACACATGATTATTAGTAAATTGGATTAGGTCTATTTTATTAAATGATTTGTCATATATGCATTAAAAATTAATAACCATTTACAGATATCAAAATCTTAGATTTCCCTTTTATCAGCCACGTTCTGCAAAATGTCCCTGTGTACTGAGGGCATGACTTCACTGATGTGGCTATCTTCTGAATAAAGCAACTGTTAACCAATATTTTGGTAACGATATGATGCTTTTGGATGTACTTAACATTTTAAAACCATAATAAAGTCATTTTAAAATGACAAACACATGCTCTGAAATTGACAATTTAGGAAAATAGAAACAATATCAACAGTCTGCTAAGGAACAAATTGAGCGAAAATCATATTTTTAACCGGAACAAATACCGGTAATTAAGTTTTGTTTGTTTTGATTTTATCATGCGTTTCTTTGATTCAAGGAAATTTTTATGAATTTTCTTATCTATATGTGGAATCGTGGCTAAATACCTTTAATCTAAGGTAACAGTGTGCCCAAATACAGTGCAAACTTCCCTGCAAGACATTGCAATGTGTGCAGTGCAGAAATTAAGTATATAGTTTTAAATTGAATCAATTGTGTCAACTTGCAACAAAAATAACAGATTTATAAACTTACAGCACTGCACTGCTGCTGCTATGAACGGACCTTTCAACTTTCATTATCTAGTGGACCAAAATAAGTATGTTCATCAGATAGTAACTATCTGTTTTTCTGTATTGGTTTTCAATTTTCATATTGCCCATATATTTCCGGCTGCTATGAACAGACCTTTAAACTTTCATCATTTACTAGTGAACCAAAAAAAGCATTTTCGTCAGATAGTAACTATTTTTCTGTATTGCTGTATTTGTTTTCAATTTTCATATTGCCCATATGTTTCCGACAGCTCTTTTTACCGTGTGCCTAAAAATATGTAAAATTAAACCTCAATCAATTAGCTTTTAATAACTGAATTTAATTTGTTATACCAACAGGGATGCCAGTGGTAAAGCAACAATTTTGCAGGAAATGAATAAAAATTGACTCTCGCTTAATAAATCCTGTTGGGGTAAATTGCAGGAAATGACTTGAAAATCATTCAAAATGCAGGAATTCCTGCAGTTGCAGGAAAACTGGCATCCCTGTACCAAGTTTTTTCTCATTCAGTGTGGAAAATCTCTCTCGAGGTTGAATGCACACTCCTGCCTTTGGCCTGGTGATGTGATTTCAAACAGTATGATTTTTCCATATAAACAAACAAGGGATAACATATGATTATTATTTAGCTAATCTTTAAAGATTATACAGCAAAAGTACATGGGTTTATCTGAGAGGCCGGGTAGCTCAGTGGTTAGAGCGCTGGCATGGCAAGCCAGAGGTCCGGGGTTCGAGTCCCTGTCCGGCCAGGATTTTTTTCAAATAAAATAAATCCTGGCCTGTTTGTGATTTGTCTGATTTGTTATTAATGTTCTAGCGTACGATGTGTATTTCTCCTTTCCCTTACATGGGATACCCTGGTCATATAACCTTGCAGCGATGTTACGATATATTTATGGCGTCAAACCGGGTAGAATTCAGCGGATACCGACCGTACACCAGCTGATGACCAACCGGTGTCCGTGCAGAGACCGCACGGAATCCATGAGCAGTAGAGACGCAGGAACCAGGCTTGTATACGATGCCTTCAGTTATGGTCACATAACCACTGGTGGTCGACCGGTGACAGACCGGGCATCGCAAGCATTCAACGCTGTCATACCGATGTCACACCGGCTTTTTGGCATTGCAGATTCCTTCGGCTTATGTGACCATAGCATATAAGGATAATGACACAGTAGAATGACGCAAATTACACAACTTTTTTATGACCTGTCAATTCATATAATTTATTTCAATACATGGTTAACTAAAGTTTTGCATACAAATTAGGTAAATAAGTACAGATTTCTTATCCATTTTTGCACATCAAACTGTACATCAGTAACCAAGGGAAAAGGTCATAGTTTATCTTGGTCCAAATTCATTTTTAAGGACTTCAGAGTACAAAACACAACAAACTACAACTAAGTGGTGGAATGCAGTTTTTTTTTTAGATTTATGCAGGTGTCAACTTGATGCCTGACCCAATCTATGACCCTCTACAAGCAATCACCTATTTCACTCAATACATTGTACAGCTCTGCCATGCTTTCACAAGACAAACACAAACAAAACAAGGTTAAACTCTAAGAAATGTAAGTTGATGCTTCACTAGTCTCAAATTAGCTAGCTTATTGATATACTTGTGTAAAGGTGTCTGTCTGAATAGGGTCCGAGGGTGGGTTCAGGTATTAAGGTACGTTTACACTGTGATGACTTGGGGGTAACGACAAGCAACGTAGACCAGCGAATTGCAGTTTTGAATTTTACACCGTCATCTTTAGTTAAAGTCAGTTTAATGCTTACACAATCCGCTAGCCACGCACACTATAATTGTTACTATCAGTCGTTTGCAGTTGCAAGTTTTTAGCTGCAAGTCTGTTTCGTCATTACCCTACGTCACAGTGTAAACGCACCTTTATGATGATGCCTGCATTAAGTTCTCATTTTGTTCAACCTTTAAATTCATACTTTACATACATTTTTAATTTGATCTAAAAAATGTACAAATAAATTCCTAAAATGTACAAAACTTGATGATAAATAACAAATTCAGGGGACTTGGAGTAACTACCATCTAAAAGGACTGTACAAATAAACAAACAAACAAACAAACATAAAGCCAGAAACAGCTGTATTAAGTAAATGTATGGAAATTTCTAACCTTCTTTTGGGTAGTAGAGTAGATAATACTCTTCATATTGTCATTTTAAGGGATACAGAAATTTTGGAAAACCTTTCTTTCATGAAAACAATAACAAAATCAAAATCAAAATCAAAATCATCTCTTGCACACAATTTAACTATTTCACTTTATGTATGGTCCAATTAATTTAAAGATCCAACTTTAAATTTAAGCAATACCCTTTTCATGACAAACTTGCAAAGAATTTGGCTATTTAATGAAAAATAAGCGCCTCCAATGTCTAGGTTTCTCTTTTTCCCAGGGGGCACACAACTATGGTTTTGACAGGGGTGTGTGGCATCAATATTTAAAACCCTACCTTAGGGAACGTAAGATTGACTCTGAAAGCGTGTCTTGAGAACTGAATATGACCCATAAATGACCCTTGAGTTTAGAACTAAATTATTATTATTTTTTTTTTTGGGGGGGGGGGGTAAATTTGGGCTCTCTGGAAGCAAAAATGTCCTAAATTTTGCTTGAAAGGGGAGGTGCTCTTGGGAACTAAATTGCAATGGGAACTAAATTGCAAAAAAATGCGGCTATGGAACTGAACAATTTTTTTAAATAGGCCTTGTGAACTAGGAATTGTGGTTGAAATAGGGGTCTAGGGAGCGGCAGACAAGGGAGTCTTGAGGACCGCACATATCTGTATCACCTTCAGTCCCCCTCTCCTGGCTGTTTTCCCAGTTATGTCATTAAAACTCTTATCAAGTAGGTCATAAAAAGAAGTGCAAAGGATCAGAAAAAAATCGGCAGAGAATATACTTTTTACTATCACATGAATATCTTATAGGCAGTTTTGTTTGTTCATATTATGATTTCAATTAGCTTTATTTCATGCCGTGTGAAAGTGTAAGGGTCAAAACATAGTCACCCTTCAAACAAAATTTTCGCTACCAAACATTTGGTCGTGATGTCAAAATGACGATTGACTTCAAATAAAATAACTTCAACACCGAGTTGAGACCAAATAAAAGTTCATGCTAAATTGAACATGTGTTGAATTGCCATATACATTGCCTCAAATGTTTGTTACCGGTTCATACTTTAAACTTGAGAGCAAATATTTGATGGCGAAAATTTTGTTTGAAGGCTAGGTTTTGAAGACTATGTTTTGACCCTAACACATGAATCCCTGTTTTCATGATAACAGATCCAGTTGACCAATTCGTCAAGTGTTTACTGTGTTGATTGTATTGACTGTCCTCTATTGAGAGAACCACAAAATCAGTTTCTGGGAAACTTGAATGAACAACATACTTGGTAGCATGCATTGTGGGGTGGTTTATTTTTGTTTGTTTTTTATATTGGAGTATTATGGATTAACAATATGAAACATTGGTCAATATTGATGGGCTGAGTTCCAGCTTTTGTGAAAGTTTACAGTGTACTTTCAAAGGAAATATTTTGGAATAAAACTGAATATAGACAATTATACGATCTATATGATAATATTGCTATCACATCTTTACACTTTCTTCATATCTCTAAGGATCAAATTCTTAACAAAGCTAAGTATGAAATCATAAAATATGTATCAAATTATCATACCTGGCTAACTCAATGCAACAATTCCTCAGCCAATATAAACACAATCCAGAGAGCAGGGCCCAATTGTGTAGTAATGAAATTGACACCCTGCATACTAATGTCAAGTTATTGAATCGGTCTGAGGAATTGTGGCATGGACACATATTCCAAATGCAGGACACTTTCTGCAATATTTATACAAAAACACACAATGTTAAAATTTGTGATTCTTTCGCCCAACAATTGCCTGGGCAAGAATAACAATATTTTGAATAAAGCCATGCATCACGCTCCTTTCCAACAACGGTTTGTACAAATATATGAAGAGTTTGCAATGCCCATCAGCAGAGTCAAGTTGTCATGCGAGTGCAAGAAAGTCATATCTGCAATAGCTGCCTTACGTCATAAATTTGGATTGCACACTGTGTAACCTCCAGTCTTGGGTCAGTGGTTTTTTTTTGAAATGGTTCTTCAGGTGATGGTGAACCATTTCCAGAACCACTGACATAAGACAGGAACATATTGAATGATTTTTCACATTCTTACATTACAAGGTGTAAAATAAATATAACTTAGGGCAGCCATTGCAGATACGACTTTCTTGCACTCACATGACAAAGTCACCTTGACCCTTTCCAGTCCCAAGCTGCATACTAGTGCCATTAAAGCCTTAAACCACAGAGCATGTATTCACAATGGTTTATTCTCGGAATAGCTTTTTATTCCATGGACTAGTATCCAGTCTTAATAAAATAAACCTTGGCTATATATTTTTCCATAGCAAAGATTTGTATAGGGACATCATAGTCACGACATAATTCGTTATCGATTGTAGATTGTATCAATATTCATCAGTATGTGTCTAATATGTGTGATAGCTTAATGTTATACTATTATCGATTTATTCCATTAAGTTTATCAATGATAAAAGTCTTTATTTCTGGAAGGTTTTCCTTCGTGGTTTAACAGTTATCTAGGGTCGTTTATAAACTGTGATATTGTTATGTCATGGGTTCAAATCCCTCTGTTGCTATATCAAAATTGAAAACGTTAAAAGATATCAAACTCCAAAAACTCAATTATATTGCAATGAATGAGACCCCTAGGCAAATGTTGACCACGGAAAACAATATAGCGGCCTGACGTAATGGTTAATAGGGTCAGTCGGACTGGATTAGGTAAAAAGTTACAAACTCTTCAGTCATCTACCACCAATTGGCATTGCTACTACCATATCAATACATATATTGCCAAAACTCCATCATGATTTGGAACCATCTTTCACACCTTACTTTTTGGATTGTTTAAGTTGTTGAGAGAGCCAATCCAAACCTTCATAGAGGCCATCACCACTGGTGGCGCACGTTGCTTGGATATACCAGCCACGATGTCTTAACTGATGTAGGCCAAGTTTGTCTGTGACTTCAGCTGCATTCATGGCATTTGGCAAATCCTAGAAAGAGAAGAAATCATTTTTGTTAGGGAACACTTAGCATAATCTTATCAGCCATGAAAATTGTTCCATTTTCTGTACAGCATACTAAACTCTAACACTTGAAGTATGCAGCAAGCAGGCAATTAAAGGTAGATATTCCGATCTGGTGTCCAATTTAACAAATACTTTTTTCATATTTTAATGTCATCACCTACATGTAAAAGCAATTGTATAGTTTCATTTGTATGCCTTGAGCCAAATTAATGTTACAGGCAAAAATGTGTCTGAGAGTGACCAATAGAAACCTATAGGATATTTATTTTGTTAACAAAATATTCCAGTAATTCATTAATATATTTTGACCATATCTCTTCAACCAAACATAATATATACATGTGTGAATATTTACAGAGGTTCTGAGAAAAATATATGCTTTTATGTAGTATCAAAATCTCCAATCTGATTTTGTGAGTGAATGTGACTGGAATACACACCTTAAATGCACATACATGTACACCAATATGACAATACAGCATATTGTTCGAATCATAAAACGAACCCAATCTTGCTGAAATTTCAAATGAACTTATGTTCAATGTTTGTCCATGTTGTAGCAACAAAATTAGCCAAAAATAATACCAAAATCACGAACGTCACATACAAAATATTAATATGCAGTGGTTTATTCTTAATCAATCCTAATCAAAATCATGAATTGCACCTTTAATTGGACTATAGAAATCAAATGCTGCACCTAATACCACATACCTGTTTGTTGGAGAACACTAAAAGCACTGCATCTTTGAGTTCATCTTCACTCAGCATTCTGGACAATTCATCTCTTGCTTCTCCTATTCTTTCCCTATCATTGCTGTCTACTACAAAAATTAGACCTGGAATAAACGCAGCCAAGAATTAGAGAATAAAAGATAAGATTTATTGTTTTGCCTGTCATCTATCGTCTCATAATAGATGGGCGTACATTATTTTTTTGTAATGGGCCCCCATTACTCGAATCTTTTATTCTTTAAATTAGTCACAAATTTAAGGAATTTATAAAAAATGATGTAAATTATTGCCAAAAACTATAAATATTATCATTGGAAAAACGTACACCCCTATTCAAACATGAAATATTCCAAACCCAGTAAAGCTGTTTGCGCCAGATGTGTGCGTATACCTGCATCACACTGTGATTTTGAACGCGCGGCTCCACTGCGTTTCACGCTGAACGCACTGTCATCTATCGTCTCATAATGGATGGCCAAAATTCCTTATTAGGAAGTAAAATCGCACTCAGTGACTAAGAAAGACCCAATGAGAGTCATAAATCCGACCATTCATCTCTAACCAGCCATAAATGCAGCCTCTAGACACTTTTTAAATATTTGCAAAGCCCATGTTATAAGAATTAAAATGACTCCTCGTGAACTTCACTCGATTTCAAGAAGTCTAGTAATTAATGCTGCTTTCATACACGTGTAGTTTTGCAGCTTTGTCACTGCGTGACGTATATTTTTTGCAAAAACTTGCCGCTTCCAGTTGTGGTAGCAGCAAAGCTATATGTCGCGGAGGTATCGATATCGGCAAAATTTTGTCGCACGACAAGATTTTTCGAGTTGAAATGAATTCAACTTTCAGAGCGACATGAAGCGGCAAAACAGCAAAGCACTTGACAAAACTGCAAAGCTACAAAAGTGTGAAACCAAGCAAGCAACAGAGGTGCAAAGCTACAAAGCTGCAAAGCGACAAAAAGTATGAAAGCAGCATTAGGTCCGTCAAGGTTGTCAGGGAGTAAAAAGTACAACTCAGGTAAACACCTTCAAAGATAAGTAAGTAAGCCCTATATTTTCTGTTGAATGTTCTTAGAATATACAGATATATACAAAATGTACGCCTATTTCATTTCTGATCAGTTTATTGAATGAAATTTTGCAGGTGTTTTGAAATAAGCCCTTATGTTTCAACTTAACCAAGCTCTATTTTGATTTTTGAGTGTTGTGGGGAAATTAAAACATCCTTCAAATCGCAAAATTGCAATTCATAATTTCCTCAAGCTCTTGATTTC
Source organism: Ophiothrix spiculata (assembly GCA_000969725.1). Lineage (NCBI taxonomy): Eukaryota > Metazoa > Echinodermata > Ophiuroidea > Amphilepidida > Ophiotrichidae > Ophiothrix > Ophiothrix spiculata. The sequence continues at coordinate 9,808 of JXSR01S035539.1, forward strand.
ATTCCCTTACAACCATTTAATCCTCGCATATTTTGTTACCAAGATATACAATACTGAAAACCGATTGGGGCATTGGACAAATTTCTGAAATTTTGTTTGTGGATGATTTACACTTCCTATGTTAAAGATAACAGTCAATTACCAGTTATCGGGAAAATTTTGATCAAAACCTTCAAAAAAGTCAAAAATTTGTTAATTTTGGGTATGAGGCTATTCTCTAAACGTATTTATTGGTGCTATACAATGAGAAAGAGCCAAAAATGTGTTTGTAAAACATTCCTTTCACATCATAAATTGAAGAAAAATCAAAAGAAATTTTTAATTTTCATTAGATCTCCTGAAAAGGCCAATTCTAGAAAT
>JXSR01S035540.1:5450-16805 GCA_000969725.1 Ophiothrix spiculata
GCAGCAATTTTGACATGTAGACAAAGAGTTAGCAGCAATTTTGACATGTAGACAAAGAGTTAGCAGCCAACTTGATTTAGCAGTGTTTCATGAATATGGGCCCTGGCTGCCTCCTACCAACCTGCACAGAGAAAACGGAGACAGGCGGCATGGTAAAGTCCCTGCATTTGAAGGATTATAGTGCCCAGAAAATTTATGATTATATATAAAAAGTTGATTTTCATCAAAATAAAAGGTGAATTTTTTAATAGAGAAGATCTCTCTAGTGGGAGAAATGTGTTACTTTGCACAGTGACTATGCAAAGATGCCGTACATATCTCATACCAAAAATATTACATTTCTGACTCTATTTCTTCTGGGCAGTGTCATAGCAAGGAGTGGGCAAGGTGGGCAATTGCCCACCTTGGAAATTTTTTTGAGAGATTTTGAAGACCTGGGAGAAAAATAAAGGGGGCAGGAACTGCCTTTTCCCCATAAAATTACGACAATTAGAGCTGAAAATTGCTAAAAATTAGGTTGAAAACTTCATAAAGCACAATATTTGGCGGTTTTTCTTGAAAAACACGGCCTAGTCGGCCCCTTGGAACCCTGTAAAGTCGCTCGATAAAATTCATTGGAGAAATATTGGGTGGTGTGCCCACCCTTGGAGAAAGGCCTGGCTACGCCACTGCTTCTAGGTAAAGTTAAAAACATTTTGATTCCCCCTCGTATAGATGTATCTGATATCTCAACCTTGTGGAGTGATTTGTAGAAAACGAGCCAGTCATTGGCCTACTTAGTAAAACCAAATTAAAGTTTAGTGAAAGATATAGTGGCAATCTTACTAGTAAACGGACGCTATATCGATGCCAGTATTGACTGCCTGACAATAAACATGTCCAGTGAATTGTAAGCTGATATTGAGTTCTGGCAAACTCATTTTGTTAGGGAGTTTTTGTACAAGGGTTTCTAATAATGTCCAGTTGGGCGACGTAAATGTTGTATCTATTTTCGGAATCCAATTATTTTCTGTAACATTTAAGCTGAAATACATAATGCTTATGTAGATAGCAATGTTATATTTGTTGGGCTATATTTATATCTTTTGAAAATTAATCTGAAAATATGTCATAGAATGTTGTGTTAGGCTGAAAACATAGTCGGCCTCCAAACAAAATTTTCGCTACCAAACATTTGGTCATGACGTCACCCAAATATTTGCCATCGAATTTAAAGTATGAACCAGTAACAAACATTTGGTGAAATGTATATGGCAATTCAATACATGTGCAATTAAGCGCAAAATTTTATTTGGTCTCAACTCGGTGTTGAAGTTATTTTATTTGGAGTCACTCGTCATTTTGACGCCACGACCAAATGTTTGGTAGTGAAAATTTTGTTTGGAGGCCGACTATGTTTTCACCCGTACTCACATATTAGCCACATTTTTTAAAGGTACAAATTCATTTCTATGTAGTCAGCACTAAATAATCCAATGCCTGTCCTTTCTGTTCTATGCATGAAGAAACATTGATTCATATTTTCTGGTCTTGTCAAGTGTCATCAAAACTTCTGGGATAATTTTAAAACATGGATTCCTGAAATACTGTTTGGTGTATAAAGATACCAAAATCTCAACCTGTTACTATTGTTGTGCAAATTATAAAATGAAAATTTTGAATAGATTACCACTCCTGTATCAGTTTATACAAATTACAAAAGAAATTGTGTGGATTGTGGGTAGGTATTACTTCTAGTAAACCCTGGGAGATAACCAAAAGTTCTCAAATATGTGATGGCTCATCCCGAAAGGGGGGATTTTGCAGATGATATTGATTTTTATGTTATCATTTCATCTGTTATAGCATTTTCTAAGCTTTAAAATGACACCTTACTTGTTGAAATTGATCAAGACAATCAAATTGTACAACAGAAAATCCGTTGGAAATTCTTATTATTTTCTTTATTTTTTGCTATACCTATTTTCGCCATTTTCTCGAAAAGTGTTCTGTCGCAAAGTTTTTTCTTTTTCGGAGTGAGTCATCACATATGTGATTCAGTTGAGCAGATGATTAAAGCACAATCTAAATTGTATACTCATCTCTGGTGTAACAATATCCCCAAAGCATTTTGGCTCTTCTTTAAAAGCATTTATTTAAGTATGGAAAGGAGAAGGGAACCAACCAATCAATAATTTGCTTTCAAAGTATAATTATGACAGTTGTAGTAAATCTACCTGATAGATGTTACACACATATAAACAAATTTGAAACTAAGTGGCGGTTTCAGGTGTGTAAGCTTTCCTATAGTACTTAATGCATTTACTATCTACTATAGATAACCTGGGTATATAAATTGCATCTACTGAAGATAACTTTGTATTGTACAAATATATCACGACTGTAGGATCTTTGGTTAAAACTATGGGTCTCAATTAAAATGGCATGATGAACCTTATTATATCCAGATACCCAAAGACTCCAGAATATATGTGTCACAGTACATGGAAAGGCAGCAAAGTTAGTTTTGATATAAGGCAGGCTGAAGTTGAAAATGACTGAAAAAGGTCTGGAGGTCGACTTTGATGTGTAGTATAATTTAAGTTCCGTAAGTATACACTATTTAAACAAAATCAGATTGTTTAGTATGAAATAGTATTAAAAATATCATAATTTGGGGATTTTATGACCATGTCAGATCTTTCTAAAAAATATATGTGGATCTTTCACCTATGCACAAAACAATTGCATTTTTCCACCACTTCTAGCTGATACTTGGAATACTTGTTTGCAAAATTTGTTGAAATCTGACATTAAAAAATGCCTGCTGTAGTCAGGCTTCATTGAGCATCCAGTATTCCAGTCACGTTATACTCGGAAGTTGTGATTACCATAGTCTGATCTTAGTTGTTATGTTTTAGCTCTAACTTATTAATTAAGACATCAGATTGACACAAATTTGGTATTATATAGTAAAGAGAAATAAACAAACTTTCCACCGATACCAATAACTCAGTTTGGACTTTTGGACCAAAGATGTACTTTTTGATGTGGTGTGTCTCATAAATTGGTTTCATAAACTTCCATTTTTTTTTAAATATGAGGGGTGCTCTTGCAAAATGAGCGGAAAGTCACGATTTTCAAAACTGAGTTTATCACATATTTCACTTCTCTGTAATTTCACAATTTTTTCTCCCTTCTCCACTTAGAGATCAAGATATAAGGCAGTCAGCTGAATATATGGCAATAAAATTGATCATAAAGTTACTGATTACTATAGTGTATGATAGCTAAATGTTATTAATTAGCCGTTATTTATTGCACTTTCAAACATAATTAACCTACAAAACTCTAGGTATATATAGTTAAACAGCATAAATGTGTTTCATGTAAAAAATGAAATTTGACCTTTTCACCATATTTATAGGCAATTATTTCAAAATTACCATTCACAACTTTCTGCTCATTTTGCCAGAGCAACCCACATATGGTAGATAATATATATCCCTGGTGCAACTTGCAATCAAAGGAATAATTAACAAATAACCAGAAATACTATCTCATTTAGCTAATTGTAATCTTGCTTGGAAAAGAATTACATCAAAATGTTTTCAGTTCTCCAAGAATTAAACATCGCCAACTTCTGCGCTTGTGACATTAACGTCACAGTCAATTGCAACATATTGTAAGCAACTAATTCATATTATTAATACAGACATTATAACATCATCAACTTCTGTAAATGCAAGATTTCTGTCATACCCGATTGCGGCATATCATACGCACCTAATCAAGGATTGTCAGACATCGTTTATAATGACTTTGACGATTATATAAGTTGTATTAATGAACCGTTGCGTGCCCTGAAGGGTACATGTGAGTTGTACATCATTCTGCAGGTTTACAAGTGTTAGTTTTATTGTAGCGTGTATTTTGAGTAATGTTTCGGTATCAAGTTAATATTTGCTTGTTAAATCCATTTTATATATCTTATATTGTCAAGAATTTGTGTTTTGTTTATTGACTTTTGTGAATAAATGTATGTTACAACTTGATCTGATTGATCTTTCAACAATATTTAAATAATAGATTTGGATTTGACATATGCCTACTGAATCAAATAATCTCTAGAATGTTATAAACTCGGTGCCATAAGTTCTTACCCATGATTTCTACATGCCTATCTATGAATTAAATTGATATTTTTCATATAATTTTGGTACACCAACAGTCTCATCGATTTGAAGTCGGAATGTATCAAATTTTCCAACCGGCGACACCGATTTGCAAAGAACGGAGGATTTTAAAAAATTACTCTAAACTCAATTCTTGCTAATTCCAGAACGACAGACACACTCAGGGTAAAACCACAAACACCATGACTGCACACCGTGAGTAGCCGGGATCAATAACACTAGGATTCACTTCACATTGACCCGTTGGATTACGTATTGACCGTAACCACTGGCCCTGTACTCATTTGGTAATGATAATTGTTCTCTGTATGTGACTGATCAATTTATAACAATTGAATTCAAGAGGTAAATTTTTGAAATCATCCGTTCTTTGTAAATTGGAATCACATGTTAAAGAACTTGATACATTCTGACTACAAATCGATGAGACTTGGTTGGTGTGCCAAAAATTATCAGAAAAAAGTTAATTTAATTCATCTTCAGGCATGCTGAAATCATGGGTAGGAACTTATGGCGCGGAGTTTATTTCTTAATTTTTGATTTGGTAATCAAGCTGTATGGAGGAGGTAATATTAACTTGGTCAAAAAAAAATTCTGATACCACAGGGCACATAACCTTGCGACGAGGTTGCGATGTGTTTACAGTGTCATACCAGGTAGAAATTAAGTGGACACTATAGGCGGTGACTGGACGGTATCCGTACAGAGACCGGACAGTGTCTGTGAGCCATAGAGATGCTGGAAGCATGCCGCAAGAATTTAAATTGGAGTTAAAACTTTGCGGCTTGTATACAATGTCTTCAATTCAGTTATGGTTCAATAACAACCAGCGGCTGACCAGTGAGCAACTGGGCAACGCAAGCATCTACCGGCAATGATTGCAAACCGATGTTGCGGCATTGCAGCTTCTTTCCAATTATCAGACACTGATCAGCGACTGGTGGTTTTGTGACCATAGCATCAATCTTGAACAGTTACTAAGAAATTTGGCCAACGAGTATAAAAGTAAATGCAGAGTATGGTTTTATTAGAAATTGATTTTTGAAATCAAACTGTTTGGACTGATTCAACTGAAATTTGAATATTTAGTAGTATTTTTTTTTATATAAAACTGAAACTTAATTTTGAAAAATAAAATGATCTACCTTGAAAAAAAAAAAAGCAAGCTACAAAGAAACTAGACCAAATGTACACTGTATAAATAGTTGGTGAAAAATGTCAATACATTAAAAAAATCCTTCAGATTATTCTCCTTCTTTATATGAATTTGCAATGCAAATAAAGTTAAACCAAGGAAGCAACTTAGAAATGGGGTAAATATGCAGAGAATCTCAATGATCTGGGAAATCAAAACAGTCAAATATTGTGTTCGAATCTAAATTGCATGTTGTTTTTTCCCTGAAACATACAATGTAAGAGTGAATAAGTTATTTGAATATTTATGAATATTCATCAGCACATACTCAAATCTGCCTAACTTTCGGACAATATGTGATGTTTAGCAATTTTAAAGGCACTAGATCAGTGTTCCATCTAAGGTTTTTGAACTTACATCTATTTGTCCAATTTTGACAAGTTTGAAGATGTGCTTGCGCCAAAATCAAGAGTTCTTGCTAAAAATTGGCTCAATAGAGCAGGAAAATGCATCTTTCTTCCCCCGGGGGGGTCTTCAAAAAATTTTGTACGGGTATGTGCCTGCCAGACTCCGAAAAACTGACCATCTCTATACCTATTTTTGGCTCAAAAACCCACCCATCAGTATACCAATTTTAATGGAAAAACACCTAATTTTACTCAAATTGGGTTCTCTTTTTGCAAAGTTTTCCAAAAGCACCTAATTTATGAAAATTGGGTGCTCCTGTGCCAATGGCGGGCCATATGGCCTAAGCAGAAACACTGGCCATGATTCACATCCTGATTAATAACTGATATTTGACACTGAAACCTCTATCAATGATCTTTCATATAAAATGTGAAAACTAAATATTGAAAAATCAAATTGTGCTTCATTAATCAGGTCTTTTGTGGAGAGATTACCCCTCGTTAAGACCGATCTAAACTGGTAACGAAGATACCATTTATTCAGTACTACCGAGTCCCTTAAATTTGGTCAGTTTTGATGGAAAAGTGCATTTTCTTTTTAATTTATCATTCTTAATTTTGACGTCCCTGTTGTAGTCTTGTTTGAGTTGTGCTGTCAGGTATTTATTTTTGTCTGTAACTTTTCGTTGTATTCTAGGGAAGGACATTTAACAGGCCTTATTGGCCTTCCGGTCCTGTCCTCCATAATTCTGTTCCGTTTTTATGTTATTTTTATGTATTTTTATGGAAATAAAGAACCTGAATCTAAATGTGGATTTATTTCTACCAAAAGTAATGGCCAGCATCTTTAAGGAAAAAACACATAGTTGGGTCAAATTTGAATAGCTATTATGCAAACATCTTCAGCACTTCTCTCAGTTTTGTAAAAGTTTAAATTTGAATAATTATGTGAACTTGACATGTCAAATAGAAGGTTTTTTTTAGCGCTTATAACCAGGGGGAAGGGGGGATTTCACAACTTGCTCAATTGGGGTTGCATTTTACTCCAGACATTTTAGACAAACATTGGAATAATAAGGTTTTATCAAATTTGATGGAAATTTGGTCTTATGCCACGTAGTATGGAGCTCTGTCAATTACTTGGTTTTATAGAAAACAATATTTATTACTAGCAAAGGTGACCAAAGTGACAAATATTGGTCATTTTTTTAACTTTGGGCACATCCTCAAGATTTGTCACAGCACCCCTTTCCCCCCCCCCCCCCCCCCCCCGGGGGGGGGGGGGGGGTACTCGAAAAAAATTTGGTAGGTATGTGAGATCCGCGATATCGAACATAGGGTGGATTTTGTTCAAAAAGAGGGTCTATGGAACTGATTTTTTCCCGAAATGAGGTCTCAGGAACTGCTTTTTTCCAATAAAAATACGACTATTTGAGCTAAAAATCACTCAAAATTGGCTTGAAAACATGAAAAATTGCTCAAAATTGGCTTGAAAACATGATAAAATACATTTTTGAATAATTGTCTTTGAAAATGGGGTCTTCGGAACTGGGGTAATCTTGAAAAGAGCATCTTGGGGAGCGGGAGAGGAGGCCTGAAAAGGGGGTCTCGAGGGCGGCACATACCCGTACCTTCCGTCAATGTAAGTACCCCCCCTGGCTTTCCCCACTCCTCCCCTTCAAGAATCCTAATCTTGTACTGATGTAGAAACTTAAGCCAATACAATGCTCTTGACATTATGTGCATATTTTTGCAAAGCAAACACTTTGTGTGTCAAATTTCCCTGATTTCCCCCGTTTTGAGATATCAATTTCAGAATATCAGTTTTATAAAATAACAGAATTGGGCCAAACTGGTTGGACAAAATGCTATTATGTACGCATAGGTACTTGGCATATTAAATGCATATATCTACTAAGATAAACATTGTGAGTTTGATTTTATGAATGTTTGTAAGGTTTTTCAAGATTTTTGCTTTTAAGATCACTTAAATGTAAATGTTTTCCTTCAAGGCAAAGCACTCAAAGACCCAGTTCTGTAACTTGAATATAATTTTATGAAGGATATCTGATTGTTTTTCTAGTTAATAATTGGGCCATATGTAAAACTGTCATATTATTTCAATATCTGGAATGGCTAGGTTATGTTGAAGAAAAACACTTGATACTCCAGTTTTCATGCATGACCCATTAACCTGGTAGCTCACTTCACTCATTTTTGTTTAAAATTCATCTCCTCAAAAATTCCTTTATTCTCAAAATTTGTTTTCTTGATGTTCAGCTGTAAAGGATTCCGAGAGTTTAAGATCATGTGAAGACTTCATCTAATCTAAGTCTTATTTACTTTAACTTAGTTTCGTTTCTAAACTCACTTTGATTAAAAAAGGGGAAAAAATTCTTGTAGAAATTCCTAAAAATGCTTTCTTTGCTGGTTTCATTTGTAGGATTCAAACTCCAGATGTCTAGCATCTAATCTTATGTCAAGCAGTATAAGGGATTATTCACTAACATTTGTAGGGGGTATGATTACAAAAAGGGGTCTTTTAAAAGGCGAGAGGACCTGAAAATATCACCCTTAATTTACCACTGCAAAATTAGTATGTATGATTTTCTGTGGGGTTGATGGTTATTTTTCTGTGAAAAATGGTGCCCAGAATATTTGTGTGTGTCGTGGGGAGTATGGTGGGGTGTGGTGTTTGCAGTGTGCTTGGTTGCATCAGGCCCCAAACAAGCATTTGTGAACAGTCCCTCAAGTCATCAGGTGTGTGCTGCATTGATGCTCATGTATCTCTCGTCTATGACATATTGTACTTATCTATTTTCTTGATGTCATGTTGTATACTGGGTTGTATAGCCTCTTTTAGGGTTGATTATTTATTTTATGCTTACTTGCTTTTTTTTCTTTCTGTTTATCTTTCATGCCTATGTATTAATGTCACTGACTCATTGATGGATCCATCCAGGTAAGAATTTTTAAACATTTTTAGTATAAGTAGAATTAACTCGGACCGATCTGATCGGATAGAATCTGCCCGATTTTACGGCTATTGGAACAAATCCATATTCTGCCAATCTCACGAACCAATTCAACGTACCCTAGGAAAAGCACACAAAATCAAATTAAATACATCTTGTTGGCAACCGAATGAAATGTAAATCATCAATGTATTCACATTAAGGTTTCTGTCTGATTTTTTTTTCTGATTTTTCATGTCCACATGTCACAATAATTTTTTGTCGACGTCGACATATGTGTCCACATAAAGTTGATATCAAAGAGTTGGTTTTTGAAAATGAAATTGATAGGATAAGCTTAATGACCTGTTTTAGACCTAGACTTACCTATGATATAGTAATGTGCTATTAGTTCTTTCTGTGTATGACAATATAGATGATATAAAATTGATATTTTGTAACTTTTTTGTTGTGAACCATTGTGCAATAACTTTAAAAATGGTTTTAAATGATGAACAACTAATAAGTATTAAATTATTCATGCAACAATATAAACACTTGTTAAAACAGCCATAATTTGACAATTAAATTAAGTTTTTTATGAATTTTACTTGCAAGGTTTTGTCGACAAATAAAATTTCATGTCGACATGTCGAGATATGCCTTATGTCGACATTTCGACATAAGGCCTGTCGACAGAAACCTTAATTCACATCTATTGTGCTAGTGTCGGCAAGTTATCATCCTTTATATGTGATGACTCACACCGAAAAGGGGGACTTTGTGACGATCTGCAGACTGAGATATCAGGCTTTGAAGTTGAGAAGTGGTAATATTTTTATCTGGGGTGAATTTGAGATTTTGTGATATTATGAATCTTCGAAGTTTTAAAAATCTTCCTACCAAGCCGTTTTCTATAAAATTGCAAAAAAAAATGATTTTATGACAATTTTCTAACACCGTGTCAATCTCCTTTTCGCAATTTTGTGATCGGAAGAAAAAACATCCTCGAAAACATGCCGTTTTCTCAGCTCAAATTTTCACTTCTCTGACCGACTGTCCTAGGTATATAATTATAGATATGTATCTTGACAGTGTCTGTGTCAAATTTGATGAAGATTGAGTGCTCTTAAGTACCCGATTTTATGTATAGTTGAATAGTAATCAATAAAATTGATGCTTTCACAAACCCAAACTTTAAAGCCTGTTTTCTCCAATTGTTATTTTGAAAAGTGATCAACACGCTCTTACTAAAATAGCCATATCTTCGGAACGGATTTTTGTATCGAAATTTTGGAGGTACTAAATTACTTGTGAAACTCTAAGCTTTCACATGATGCCAAAAACTCAATTTTGATGTCGGAACCAAATTCCCCTTTCGATGTGAGTCATCACATATTATAAACTTAGAGAATCGGAATTGGCAGATTTGAAACCAACTAAGATCGGAATCGACCAATTCAGATCTTGGGTAGGTTGGTCAGACTAGAAATAACCTTTCTACAGTCCAGTAAAACATTCATGGATTTGTACAGTATATCCTGCAAGCCGGCTTACTAGTGGCTTCCCAGAGTGGCTTCTAGCCCTATGTCAGAAGGCTGGTGTGTCTGCTGCCTACTGGCATGTGTATCACAATAATTAGAGGGTTTGTTTACATTGGAAGACATTGTGATTGTGTTCTGAGCTATTATTAATCGAACTTTTTGAACTACTGTTAAAAACACAGAAATTTTGAACCAATAATGTGGATACTGATTATTTGTTTTAAGTAATCTTTTCACAATTTGTCATTTGTCTAGCACATGAAAATATATTCACTTTCAGTTGATTGTAGACTGACTTGCAAATTGATTTTGCCTGTCTTATATTGTGTCATACACACCAGCACAGGTACACGCATGATACTTCTTGTTTAACTGACATGGAATCTGGTTGTGTATGTACAGAATTGTGCCCGTCTTATACTGTGTCACACACATGGCACAGGTACACACATGATACTACTTGTTAAAATGACATGGGATATGGTCAGAGATCTGGTTGTGTATGTACAGAATTTTGCCTGTCTTATATTGTGTCACACACACCAGCACACCCCCACACATGATACTACTTGTTAAACTGACATGGGATGTGGTTGTGTATGTACAAAAATGTGCCCATCTTATATTGTGTCATACACACCAGCACTACTTGTTGAACTGACATGGGATCTGGTTGTGTATGTATACAATTTTGCTTTCATTACATTGTGTCATACTTACCAGCACAGGTATACACATGATACTACTTGTTAAAGTGACATGGATCTGGTTGTGTATGTACAGAATGAATCACACCATTCATATGTATTTCTCGCAGTCTTCATTTCCTCTAAGGGAAATTAGATGTTGTTTTAGTATATTTTACTAAAAGATGAAAAAGTGCATGGTGTACCAAAACACATTTATATCCCTACACATCTGCATTTAAATTCCTGCATCAAATATACATATATTGGTCAAAATTATAGAAATACACTCCCGGTCAAAAGTGTTTGCACACCAAACCTTTAACCAGCCATATCTCGATAACCGTTCATCATTTGCGCCATATTTTTTAGGATATATATTTTTCATAGACATATCTAAAAAAACTCAACAAGAATTGCATTTATCGCATTTAAAAATATGGCGTGCTTAACA
>JXSR01S035541.1:0-10094 GCA_000969725.1 Ophiothrix spiculata
GAAGTTTATTATGTTTATAATAAAAAGAAAGAAAACCTGATCTGATGTCTCTGGAATTGTTATTTTTTCGTACAAGAATACTGTGTTGCTTACTTAAACTTTGCATACCGTCCTTGGTTAAACGTAAAGGTAATTTATGCTTTGATGGTATATTCAATAAGCCCAATAATTACAATTACAATTTTATAAGCATTGTGCTAAATTATATGCAGTTGTCTACAAAATGTTTCAACTTAAGTTGTTAAGCTTGCCACAATTCGACCAAGTTGAAGAGGTCTTTGCGCCAGAATTACTTGCTGAGGTTGAACATTGGCTGAATAAGCAAGAAAAACATCATATAAATTTTCAAAAACCTGTTGCGTCATTTATCTCGGCTCCTATTGAAAATCTCAGTGTCTTAAAACGGTTTTATTTTTATGCAGCCCATCATATTTTTGCCAATTCTAACATCTAGCTTAAAAAGAGAATTATGCTCAAGAATGATGCAAATTTGAATATACCATCAGTTGCTTTTTGTGTCCATAAAAGAATAATTGCCAGGTCTTAGTCTTTTGAAGCTTTTTAAAGTACAACATTTGGCATGCCGAAATGGTTCCGAGTATGATTTTCAATACACCTTAAACTGATATAAAACAAATATTTAGAAAAGTGCTATTCGGAGCACCCTAGGTATATTTAAATACAGCAGCATTTCAAGAGTACAGCCCTGGGGTGTATTTCACAAAGTGTCAATTATTTCACAAAAGACTTGCAATTAAATGCATTCGTAAATATCTTTGTTAAGTCTACGATCAACTTTTAGTCATCGTAAGCATTGTAAATTTGGAATTCACTAGAAATTATTATGGTTTATTTTGCAACAAAATTAATTAAATACAAATAGTAGATGAAAGTGGCTACCCATATCCTTTGCACAAATAATGCGAGCTCTTTAAAGAGCATGATTGCTGTTCAATATAATTAAGTAATTACATATGTTTTGGAAACCTATGAACGCTCATAGCTCTTTGTGAAATATACAAAACACCATTTACAGTCATTATCTGTTACGATTATTCCTATTGTCACTCGTATCATTGATTACTTTCATAACCTTTAGTAAAATGGATCTTTACAATCATTTCGTAGCTACAATCGTTTTTAGACTTACGAATAGAACTTACAATCACCTTTGTGAATACACCCCAGTTTATATGGAAAGTTCACAATATATGTAATTTATTTTATTACCTTACAATTCATCAACTATAGTGATTTATAGATACATAAAATATCGGAATTGAGTTCTCATTCTCGAAAGTCCTTTCCGGTAATGAAAGTACCCAAGTCTTAATACATTATTGAAATTCGATCCATGACTTGATCGGTCAGACTGGACTAATATTATCAACTCAAATTACAAACATGAGCACATTATGCTCAAGTTCAAGGCAATGTTAAGATTTTCAACCAAACAGTAGTCCTTTAAATGTAGCAATCAGTAGCAATATCCAGGAGCAATATATAATGAACTGGTGGGAAATTGACAGGACGGAAGCTGATATTTCTGGCATATTTACATTTATGTATAGTCCGCTGGCCGTGTTCATACATCGTCATTGTCGGAATTAATAACCTCTTCTGTCCCCTGCAAAGAAAAAAAGAAAGAAATTGATGATGAAATTTCTTACATTCAACTTCTGGTATATAATGCATGGTCATGCACGTGCCGTACATACACGACATACTGACTTCGTGCAGATTAAAATTTCAAACAGGCTGTTAACACAAAGGAATTTTTATAGGGGAATACGGATACGCCGCCATCTTGTGTTGCTCATGGAGCAGAGTTATTGTACCTCCAGATATATTTGGAGTTTGGCCTGATATCCAGGCAGATCGCGTAAATCTTAACTTGACGCATATACAGCGTGCGCATTTTGTTTCACACACAAACCATGTCTGTGTTTCAAGTAGCGTGTATTGCGACTTGCTCTGATCAAAGTACGCCAATGTCACAGCTAATCTGTTGTGAAGACTCTTGAAGTGAGGCACGCGGAGCTGTAAAATGACGGAGGAACAATAACTCAACCTCCATGAGCGACAAATCAAGATGGCTGCTGTTCCATAGGATTTACACGGCAGTGAAATCAAAATGGCAGAGAGTACCGGTTCCCTTTTTAAATTCCTTGGTTAACACAGACAAAGGTTTCTATTATTGGTTCAAATAATTCTCGGACACAAATATTCAGGGCCTTGCAAAACACAATAGCGCACACATATTATGCAAGTTCACAATGCTTTTCAGGCAATATTGCAGCACTGTGGATTACTGATTGGAAACAGCAGTTTCAGTTCAATGGCCATGTTCAGAAATCATGTTTGTGTCTGAAATTTATTTGAAACAATAATATTCGTCATACAGAAGAGCAAATGTGTCTTATTCTTGTGCACGGGGGACGGTAAAGAAGTAATCTTCTTTAACTAAAGAAGGGTGAATTAGGGTTTGTGTTAATGGGTTGAATCAGGTGATGGAATTTAGGGTATCAAAAACTGACATTTTCTTCAAAAATATTTACTAAAAGGGCTGGCTATAAAACTTAAGCCCATGCTGTATCCAAAGCAAACAAATGCCTGGCTCTCAAAATATTGCACAAAAACTTAACTATCATGCTTTCTTGGGTTGTCTAAAACTGATCCCTATTTTAAGAACCAACATTGGATTACACATACTTGGATCAAATAGAATGATGGTCTTTAGAGTAAACTGGAGTGACTTTGAACACCTGGGTGGTTTTGAACAAAACTTTGACAAGGTGGTTTGCGAAAAAAATCTTGCCGTTAAGGTGGTTTGTATACGATTTCAACCATTAGTGGTTGATAGTTGAAATCCTTTACAAACCACTATCAGGTAAGATGAGTCGACTGTTCATGAACCACTTCGTCAAAAATTTGTTCAAAGTCACCCAGCCCTGGCGTCAATGTCACCCCAGTTTACTGTACACAAAAGCTTCTTATATATCACAATGATTATTTCAATGCGAGAAATTACTATGAAATCAAGTTTTATAGTCATCCATCCCATTTTGGTGCCTGACAATAAGGTAAAAAGTGAAAGGTTTGTCTCGCATCTTTTTTGGAAAATAGCTATATACTTTTTATTTCTTAAAAAGTGAGCTATGCGAAAAACAGTATTCCTTTTTTATTGTGGTTTTGGCTTGCTTTATTTTTGGCCGATCCAACAGCTACATTTTTCATTTTGTTTTCTGACGATCGTTAAAAAGCTGAAAAGATGAGCTCAGTAGGTAGGGTTATCTGGCAAAAGTGAATCATACTTATCTGTGCGAGATATGTGAGACAAACCTCTTTTTTGTTGGCCTTACTCAAGTTTACTTTGGGACAAATAAAAAATACACTCATAGACATCTAGGGGGCCGCTCAAAAACACTTGTAAGCATCCAAACACATTTTGTTCACTTATCCCTGTCAAGAAAATATTGTCTCATCCCTCCAGAGATATTCGCTCAATTACTTCATACCAATGTTACTGAATGTCTATTAGATGAGGGAGTGCCTTTGGACGTACAGCCGTGGGGGACCACTTCAAAATTCAACCGGCAGCTGACCACCTAGAACCGCGGGTTCCTATTGTGCTAAACCGTCAGTTTCGGGCGGTCAACCGCCGGTTGAGTTTTGATTGGGCCGGCCCCTAAGGAATAAAACCTACCTCTGCAGCCATCTCCTCAGCCCTCCTTTGCTCATAAATCTCCTCCGCTTCCTGCCTCTCCTCCTCAGTGAATTCATCCTTATCAAGTCTTTCTAGTCTCCTTAGATTGATCAGGACCTCCATGCGATAGTCATCCTCGTCGGACAATGGACTCTCTGTGTCAAAGGAAATGAAGCCGAAAATGTGAAGATATTATAAGATAAAGGTCCCTATGCACAAAGCAGTACTAACTTTAGTCCCGGACTAAGTAACATTTCTTGAAAATAACATATTTTTTGGAATCTGTAATAATTTCTGTCCTTGCATAAAGATATATGCTGAATGACTATAATTTGTCTGTTTGAGGTTGATACAATGTAATTTTGCGTTTGAAATCAAACGTACGCTTGATTTAAATCTTTATGAAACGGGCCCCAGGACTAACTAATTTAGTCCCGGACTAAACCATTTATTTGTTTTAACAATAATTGCAATGTTTTAAAATAGACAAATAAATCAAATATTAAAATTTTCAGTTTAAATCTGTAATTAAGAACAAATTATCGCGCTAGATTTCCCCAAAAATGTGCGATTTCCCCCAATTTCAAATTTTACTTAGTCCGGGACTAAGTTAGTCCTGCTTTGTTTAACGTGTTTAATAGGATACCTATGATTAATCTGACATCACCATTTGATGCATAATTTAATTTACATCTCAACAGTTCAATGAAAATTCATGGATAGATTTTGAAGTTACAGTTGTTGAGCCAAGTGACATTTTGCATAACCTCTGAATTTCACTACCACTAGGCCTAAACCTACAGATTCTGCAATGTTGATTAAGTAAACAAGTGTCAACTGCAATACAGAGTTTAAAAATCAAAGCACATGCTTTTTCTCTATTTTTGTCATTTTGGTCCACTGCCAGTGACATATTAAGGCTGGGGTAGACCCACAACTAGCATAAACTATTTTGTACGCTAACTCTGCAACTAATTTTATTTAACCATATAAAAGTATACATTTCCAGAGTCAGATTTTTATGCCAAACATGATGGTGATATCCGTTTTGGACCAAAATGGTCAATTTTGGTAAAAATGCAAAAACTGTATTTTTAAAATGGGGAAAGCCTAACTAAAATTTGTATTCATGAAAATTAACACTTTTTTGTTTTTGGAATCTTAAACAAATGTCCGGGAAGGGTTTTCTCAAAATGTTTGATTTTTATTCTTATTTTTTGAAAAAATGCAAAATTAGTAATTTTTTGCCAAAAATCATGATTTATGACCTAGATTTTGGACTTTAAAAAAAAAAAAAATCTAATTTGTTTCTAGATTCCAAAAAGCATAAAATTTCATAATTAAAAACCAATTTTAGTTAGGCTTTTCAGAAATTTTTGGGGTAAAAAATGTGTTTTTTGGCACTTTTGCCAAAAATGAGTATTTTGGCATACAAATTTTCTCCTAGAAATGTATACTTTAATATGGTTTATACAATTAGTTACACAGTTAAAGAGTACAAAAACAGTTCATGACAGTTGTGGGTTTACCCCAGCCTTAATGTACTTTGTCAAGAAAATTACAGATGAAATCTTTATTTTACCTGATATAATGAGGGCTCTCATCTTGGGCAGGCATTTCAGCTTACTAGTCTCTTTCACATCTGCTACGTTGTTGCCACGCAAGTTGACATACTGCAACTGCATCATATTATCAGAAAAGCCATCTAGTTTCTCTATCTGGTTGTCGCGGAGATGCAGCGTGGTCAGATGCTCTAGTCGCTCGAGACCTTCTATTTTTGTGATGAGGTTACCACCCTAAAAAAAGAGTAGTAAGTGTAATTTTATTGCACTACGGTAGTAAGAATTGTGTAAAAAATACATTCAACGGGCAAGGTACAAAACGCATCAAGGATCAAATACGATAAGGGAAGTTACATTCACTGGGGGGGGGGGGGAGGTTTGGGGGTACTCAGTACAAAAGTGATTACGGAGATGTGCCTCAAAGAAAAATCAGGCTAGTTGGTATGCCAATGAATCCTTTTTTAAATGGGATATTTTCATTGGTCCATTTTTTTTAGTTTCCGCCAAAATGGTGCAAATCTAGAGGTTTTTTCAAATTTTCGAACAAAAATCGGAAAATTAACACAAATTTTCAGAAATCAGTCACATAAATCTATGTATCATTATCAAATAAATTTCAGATCTCTTGTGAGGAACATTTAAGGAAAAATACCTTATGATATATCTTACTCCAACAGTGTAGCATTTACTAATGTTAGATTATCTACTAGGTCTTGAAGGTTCAGTTCTTCGTTGGGATCTAGAGGACATGGCATTTATTAATTTTTGTCATGTTTTCATTAAAAGTGTCAGTTAAGTTGCAAATCATGTCCTACCCATTACTTTGCTATTTATAAGTAGTGATACCGCCCTCATTCTTTGATGATTCCAATTTAACCATATAGATGCAAGTTTTAGCGCCCTCTATTAATAATTCTTTGGTTATTCAACAACTGTATCTATATTGGAGGATACACATTTTCTAATGCTGGGATTATATATTGTACCATAATTGGATACAAAAGCAGAGGAGAGGGGGGGGGGGGGGGGCTCAAGTACCAATCTTCACTAACATTTTCTCAGTCAAACTTTCATCCCCCCAAAATCTTGATCAGGCAGGACAGTAAAATATACCCTTTTTTAATCAGGGCTTCCTTTTTGTCACCTCACTGAGATTCCTGGGATAATTTTTACAAGAATCTGTCAGGTAAAAGAGAGAAAGTGCCATGTACGAGGGGATATCAAAAAGGTTTAAAGATCACCAAGAAATACAGCTAGGACAATAATTTTATAATGTGACCCTTGAGTCATATTTACATAGCCACAGTGTGCAAAGTAACACATTTCTCACACTTAAAACTAACTTTCCACAGACTGACTTTGTAGAAGTCCTCTTTTAGCCCCCCCCCCCCCCCCAAAAAAAAAAGACTTTGTATTTCGCTAAAAATCAACATTTTCAGGTCGGCTATGCTTTATTACGTCATTATGATGTCATTTGTTGACCAATTTACATAATTTTGGTATCAGTGGAAAGAGGAGATCCTAACCTATAGTTTGGTATCAAACATCTAAACTTTGGGTGTTTCATCAATGAATTACTAGGCCGTACCTCTTCAAATGCAGGGATTCAATTACGCAATGCCTCTTTGATTTATGCAGTTTATCTGGTTAATGAAGTTGTATAGATGAGTTGACACTAATGTTTATAAACACGGGTAAGGAGCTAGTCCACAGATATGCATGAGGGAACAACAAATGATTGCTGCACATTTCAATAGCCATACTTGATTTGGCATGAATTTTGAAAGCATGTGTCCTAAATAAAACCTTCTGCGCACGTATAATGCAGGGCAAAGAACAATGGATATGACCGCGCACACTGCCGGGCATGACGTCCTATGTCAACTCATCTATAGAAAGTATAAATTACATTGATATCATTTTTGCATCATAATGTACATAAGGATGAGTGATCATCCTAACAAAAGTTAATCGATATTATAATAGCTGCTTTCCTTTTGGGTGATCTTTAAAACTTTATGATTATCCCCTCGTATGTAATCTGAAATGCACAATTTTATTTTTACTTTTTAAGACTTCTGCGTTCAAGTCACATGTGTCTTGGCTTGTTTGGAGTGGTATATCCATAGATTCAGAGGGGAGATACCAGACTTTGTATACTGGCCCATGTAATGTTCCCGTCAAAATCAACGCTGTGTGCCGAGCCTCGGTTGGGCGTAGAGACAAAGCACACAAATTTTAGCGAATGATGCACCAACCTCAATGCAAAGCGTGTGTGCATGTTTTTGATTTTCATTATGACAAGATTTGATTCATCAGCAAAAACACGAATTATACCGCCATATTTGTCTCCATGCTGGAATAAAAATGGCAGCGAATTTGGTATCTCCCCTGTAAATCTATGGACACAACACATTTGAAATGCATCAGTACATTTTCAAGCACAGCCATCACCCCCATTACTTGACCCACTCTTCTCCCATTACAGAGGGGAGCGTGGCCGAGCGGTTAGAGCATGGGTCTCGGAATGCAGAGGTTGTGGGTTCGAGCCCCGGGCCGGGCGGTTTTCGTCTCCTTGTTTCCTTGAGCAAGAAACTTTACTCTACTTGCTCCGTGGTCGGACAGTCACGTAAAGCCGTGGGTCCCCTGTACGAATAGACTCCTTCATGGGGTATGTATGTTATCATGCAAGTACTTGTATCATTGATTGATTGATTGATTGATTGATTGTTCCCGACTCCTCAATCCAATGTGGATAAAAAGTTACCAAGCTTTTTGATATAACCCACTTACTAGGAACAAGTTCTTCAGGTTTGGTAAGTTGATTCCAGCTGTAGTTGTTAGTTTGTTACCTCGTAACTCCAGAGTGTGTAACCTGCCAAGTATAGATGGGTCCAGCCCACTGATGCTAGAGATATTATTGACTGCAATGAGATACAAACGGGAGATTTCAAATATATCGAAAGTTAAAAAAGCAATAACATTTGATCATGTGCAGAGTGGTA
Source organism: Ophiothrix spiculata (assembly GCA_000969725.1). NCBI lineage: Eukaryota > Metazoa > Echinodermata > Ophiuroidea > Amphilepidida > Ophiotrichidae > Ophiothrix > Ophiothrix spiculata. The sequence continues at coordinate 8,274 of JXSR01S035541.1, forward strand.
CATTTAAGAGAAAACTATACTCGGCCTCCACACAAATTTTTTACTATCAAACATAAGATTATGATGAAAATCTGATGTGTAACTCCAAATAAGACAACTTCAACACTGAGTCAAACACAGATCAAACTTCGCACTAAATTGCGCGTGTTGAATTGAATCAGCAGTTATTGCGTGAAATGTTTGAACCGGTCTATATTTTTTTTTATTCAATCAGATATATTTGTTGACATCACAACCAAACGTTTGGTAACGAAAAATTGTGTGGTGGCCGAGTAATAGTTCGACTGTTAGTATAATAGTATTTGGAATTGTGTTTTTTCATAAATGTCTATCGCTCGTCATGGCATTAACAGCAGTACACAAAAGCACCTATTAAAGTAGTAAGTACCCAATGAAGTGAAGTGCTAACTATTTGTCGCCAAGATAGCGGTTCACCTCCTTTTTAAAGCAGGCCCTGTATTCAGGTAGAGAATCCTAGATGCCGGCTCCTGATGGAACAAACGATCTCTTGTGGCTGACTAGGTTGGAACGAGGTATTTGGACAGTTAATTCATGGGATCTAACAGAGCATCTAAGACGAGGATCCAACTGAAGGTGCCCAGTATTGATAATCATTGTCATTATCTTCACTGTGATTGCAGTCTGGTCTGACTGCTTCTTTGTTATCCCTTTTCAAATTCTCCCACACCCTCTTGAACAACTACTGCTCCTTATGGCCAGTCCCACAATGTTCCAAAACGCTTTAGCAATGGACTTGCAATGCAATTCCGATGGATCGCATTTCTGATGCATTGCTGATACGTCTCTGATGCATCAAGAATGCACCGCAAGTAAATCTTGAAAGCATCATTGATGCCTAACATATTAGGAAACGCCAGCTAATGAATTATCTCTTTGCAAATGAGTCTATCCCCGATTGTTTTCCCGATGTATTTAACAATGTCTCAATGCTTCAGTAGAACATCGCGAAAGGTTCACGTACCAAACTAATGAAACCATCCCTATGAGGTCAACTCGACATCCTCAAAGCATCGGTGATGGACTCAAGATCCATTTGCGTAGAGATTATTACATTAGAGAAGGATTTAAATCAGGGGCGTAACAGGTGTTGGTCGCCAGGGGGGGCAAAGCCCCAAAATTTCCCCCTGATGGAATTTTTCCCCCTTCTTCCCCCCCCACCCCACCCCCACCCCCATTTTTACCTAAAATTGTTATAAAATGTTGGACTTCGCGTGGAGCGCGAAAAAATTGTTGCAAAACTATGGCAAATGGCAAATTTTATTTTAAAAATTGACAAAATAGCTTGAAATTCGCGCGAAGCGCAAAATTTGTTTGACCTTTTTTCATCTTAATTATCGAAAAAGGTGTGGCTCCTTCCCTTTGTTATCCTTTTTTCTTCCCCTTTTCTTTTCTTTCCCTTTTTCTCTTTCTTTTTCTCCCTCTTTTTTCCCTTTTCTTCCTCTTTTTTCCTTTTCCCCTTCTTTTTCCTTCTTTCCTTTCTCTTTTTCTTCTTCTTTCTCTCCCTTTCCCTTCTTTCCCTATCCTTTATTTTTCCCCCTGGGTCCGTGAAATTCCCCCCCCCCGAGAGCCTTCAGGGGGGGGCAACTTGCCCCCCCCTGCCCCCCTGTTGTTACGCCACTGTCCAAACCCATAAAGTCCAAACCCATTTAGTCCAACTAGTTGTTAGTCCAATAGCCTGGTGGTCCAAAACTCATTTAGTCCATTCCCATTTGGTCCAATAAAATTTTAATTATCATTTAGTCCATTACCATTTAGTCCAATTATCACTTGGTCCAATAATATTTTTATTTCCATTTGGTC
>JXSR01S035541.1:19432-30132 GCA_000969725.1 Ophiothrix spiculata
AGAATTCTGCAGTTTTACACAGAAAATGTCAAAATAACAAATAAATGCAATTTACAGCAGTTTAGGTTGAAGAAATCTCAAGCTTGTTTACTTTTTGTGTTGGTAGGCCTATATATGTACTTAAAACTAAGAACTTGACAAATTTTGGGACATCAACCATTGCCACTGTGCAGAAATTGTTGTTTTTCTTCATTCCATCGTCTTCCGTTACCGTAAAAAAGTAACAGAATTACGCTAATTAATTGATTATTATTAATGAACCATACAAAATTTAGGAGTAAACTTTACACTATAGGTGAGGGCTACCTAAAACTGCTTTGCATTCAAAATCTGATAAAATTTGATCTGCAACTTTTGTAAATAATTAAATAATACTAGAAATTTTGGTAACGGAATGACGCTGAAACATACCGAAATAAAGAGAGCCGTTTCCGCAAAACGAAAAATGTAAAATGAAAATAACTTAACCGCATATTAATTTGACTTGTTTTCCCTTTTCACAAGATAACCATAAATTAAAATTAACACCATGGTAATGGCCTCAACTCCTTGTTTGTTTAAAACCATTAATTTGACGCATTTTAATGATTTAGAGGGGATCAATATTAAATCCACTTATTAAGTACCGAAACGACAGAAATATCAAATTTTAGGTTGTTTTCTTAAAATTCAGACTTTCATCTTTCATTTGACACCAAATTTGTTGTTCTGGCTTGATTTTGAAAATATCCTTGTCAGGTTGACATTTGCTTGGAAATGCCCTATAGATATTAAACGGTGGGTATTTGCATAGAAAGTCTTTGAAAATCTGTATGGTATTTGTATGTTTTTGTACAAAATGTGTTAAATTTTCTGTGCCCTTTTGATTTGATTAGAAAGTGCATCATATGATGACTGATGAGGGAGGAGGAATTCTACAACTGTGCCCAATAACAACACAACACTTGTTTTTGCATCGTAATATATCTTTGGTGGGAAAGTCAAGAAGGAAAAACTCAAATGTATCGGGATTTATTGATAACTCATGGCCGATTTATCGATATTGGAAATATCGCACACCCCTACCCGAAGCATAATGATATCAATCTGCCCAGTCCCATCTCCCGGGGGGTTACTTACATTGACAAGGTATACGTATATGTGCCTGCCTTTTGGGGTGATTTTTCTAGGATTTTGGTATATCAATGGGGTGTTTTTCATCTCAGATGAAAGCACCCAATTTTCATAAATTGGGTGCTTTTGGGAAAATTCGCAAAAAAAGCACCCAATTTGAGTAAAATTGGGTGCTTTTCCATTAAAATTGGTATACTGAAGGGTGGGTTTTTGAGCCAAAAATAGGTATAGAGATTGTCAGTTTTTCGGAGTCCGGCAGGCACATACCCGTAATTTTTTTTTGAACAACCCCCCCCACCCACCGGTCCCATCTTCTTCCAAGTGCTAGATATGTATTAGGCTGGTAGGGCCTATTATTTCAAATCAAATATCAAAATTCAAAGTCCAGGCAACAAAATGACTGATAACAATTTAGAAATGTTCGGAAGTGTTTGCTTAATTTTGAAAACCTCTTTAAAATTGAAAAATTTTCAAATATTTTTTCCTAAATTTTGGAGTTCATATGTTCAGGAAAAAAAATCTTTGCTATTGACCTTTGAGCCCGGGCTTTTGAGTATACAGGAACAATCAAAGATAATATTGTACACATTAAATGGACCATATGAGTGTAATTTGACTCACATGCACCAAAGCAAGAATCAACCAAAATATACCACTAAGTTCCTTTGTTTCCTCGCGAAAGATATAAAGTAAATCGAGGTTACATAATAGGGTATTAAAAGCTCTCCATAGTGATAAAACTTAAGGACTGCGTGTGAATTAATCATGTCACATTATGGGCCAAAAAGCATTATGACCTTGTTTGAACATTGGATTTTTGTGTCCAAGTCTGAGTGGTTGCCATGGTTATCCAATATTGATTTTGGTGATGACTGTAAACAAAGAGTCTGAAGGAGGTCCATTTTGTTTAATTGGCCTACACCTGGGTAAAGCCATAATTATTAAAAGCTTGGTATATTTACTTTTATCATGGCTAAAAATAACTTGAATTATATTTTATGAAGATGTAAATCATTGGTTGATATGGTAACAATTTTGTACAATAATTGTTTGTTTTATAAATTTATGACTGTGATCAATTTATTCAGTACCAGTGCATTAGAATAAAATCTCTTGTTAATCATTGTTGTTAACCATTTTGTAGTATTAATGCAAAATTGGAAAATTGTCCACAGTCTCTCTTTATTAGACTGCACAATGGGAGCTGTAAGCATTTACATTTAGGTAGGTACTGGTATGTCCAAACTTGAGGTCTCGCAAACTACCAAGAAACATTTGCTATGAATTGCATTTTTCTACCCTTTTTGCAACATGTTATACCGGTATCTATTTAAATTTCTTCTTTTTTCTCTTTGCTTTTATTTTATCTCCTCTCCTCTTTCTTTCTTTCTGTCTTTTTATTCCCCTGAATAATTTTCTCTTACTGCATACCAAAGGTGGTAGATAGAGGGTTGGTACATGTTCCGTTTTTTTGGCATGCCACTGGAAGGGCCTGAAAAATGTTTTTTGGGTAACTGAAAATTATACCAAGAAATATTTTAATTTTTTGATCAATTTCTGTAGTTGGAACTAAAATGATAATTTTTTTCCTCAAAAAAGGATCTAAAACCACTGAATTCTGTTGCAAATAGGGGTTTAAAATGACAGGATCCAAGGACAGGAGAGGTGAAAGGGGGATGGGACATGACTGCCAGACATTATAGGTATATAGCCTAACCTGCAAATATCTGATCCTCCTTAGTAAAGAGCAACTTATTTTGCTGGTAGCAGAAATTGTTCAAATAGACCCCTAAGCAATTTTAACAGGAATTTTAAATCAATTTTTTAACAGCTTCATTTATTGTAGAAAACAGAAACTGATCTGATAGTCAAACTTTACGATTTACATTTTGACATTTGACCTATATCATTCTCAGTTAAAAAAAAATTGCAAGTCATAGGATCTTTCTGTTTTCGTATCAAATTGCAACTTTTAATAATAGGCCTAACTGGTTTTGAGAAAATGATAGATAATAAATAATTATAGGAAAGTTTTAAATAATTGTGAATGTAAAAATACCTGAAATAATGGTATTCACACCAAAATACATGTATCATTTGTGCATGTGGGGGCATGAGCCCGCTTTTATGCAGGTCTTAAATATTCACAAACATTTAAATTGCAATAATTACATAAAAAAGACTCAAAATTTGTTAAGAAAAAATGGTCCAAGTTTATAATTGTCCAAACTAATAGCAAGGTGTGGCAAAGTAGTAAAAATTTGTCAAAAGTTCAGGTTTGAGAAACGTGTGAAATTTTTGAAACCGTCAACATATCCAGTTTGACAGTATTTTGAGAAATCCTATCTTAGATCTTGTTGATAGCTACCAGTTCAATTTCAAGAAAATGTTTATATAAAACCATGGCAACCAGAATTTTTATGTACATTGAAGGTAGCGTCTCTTTTGTGTATCTCCATAGTGCAAATCAGAGGTCTTTTCATAATCAAACAGTGGAAAATACACAAAGGCTTCCCAACCATGTAAAATAGTGGTTTTTAAGTGAAAGTTAGAGAATAAACATTTTGATTTTGAAAAGATTGAATTTGAACATGGAAATGGGTGTTAACATGATCGGTGAGCCGTGTAATTAGTGTCTGTCAAATATGACTAATTGCCTAATAAATATGTCAAGTGCAAGGTAACAAAAACTGAACTAATGTCTCAATTTTCAAGTCGGCATTTTTAGGGGAGATCAGGGTATGAAAAAATGTTAATTTTTCTGGCACCTTGAAGGAAATTTAAAGCGATACTATTAAGATTTTTCTAAAGATGGTTTACAGTAAATACAACATAAATGAACGAACGTGACTATCTAAAAGCATTTTCAAAAGTATTTTGTCAACACATTGTTTTGCCACCGAAAAATGAACAAAAAACACATGCATGCTTTCCTATTGTAATACATGTGGAATTAAATTTGGGATCCTGAAAATAATTCAACAAATGCCCATGACAGAAAAAGTAAGCATATTTAGGCCAAATCATTTGGAGGGTATTAATATCTACCTAAAACAAACCCAATAAGCTAAAAAATCAAAAGTTGTGGGTGACAGGGGGGCGCTTCATTTTTAACACTTTATAGTATTGCTTTAAACTTCCTGCTATGGTATTCTTACAAGTTAATTTACCTTGAAAAGCTTTTCCATCAAGAATTGCAAGGAGCTTGCTAATATGACTATTCTCCCCACCACGGGGGAGTCTGGGGCTGCTTGGGACACATTGGGAATAGGCCTGATAAATTAACCTAGAAATGCTATAGGCACATCAATGAAAGTCAGTCATCAAAATGATCATACCTGGAAATGTTCATACCTGGTAGAGGGAGGAGTACTCGGGAAAAATTTTGGTAGGTTTGGTAGGTAGGCCTACACCAGTGCCTACATGTATCTGTCACATGGGTATGTACATGTATGGTTTTTCAGATCTGATATCGGTCAAAACTGGAGTTTAGGTCTTACAAACTTATTTATTCCCCATAAAAATGCATGACTGCTGGACCTAAAAAATTGAAAAAACATTTTGGATCACTCTCTTTGAAAACTTTTTTAGAATTGCACTCTTGAAATGGTAATCTTGGTGGGGAGTAGAAGAGGTGGCTTATAAAGGGGTCTTGGTTGCTGCACATGTACCTTATTTGAGTGACCCTCCCTCTCCTAGTGTTCAGACCTGATGTCATTTGACCCCCTATTCAGCACTTTTAACACTTCAATTAATAACTAGATATTGCATAAGATCAAGAAGATTCAGAGTGTGCTCTCTAATTCCTGGACAATTATCACCTATTTCCTGGCCCAACATTGTTATGCAGGCTTTATTTTGGGTCATGTTTGACTTTTCGTAGCTAATCTATTTTTGTGGCTTTAATTAAATCAGGATTTAATGGAGTGCTTTGTTTTTGTTTGCCAGAATGTCTATTTCTGTTGTACTTTGCATTTCATTTTTATGTCAGATCTGCTACTTCAGAATGTTCTGTAGAGGTAAATGTAGTTTCTTCATTCAGTGTAATTTAAGGGGGGATCAAAGATCGTCAGATTAGTTCCTCGCTTTGCACCAATGAGGTCCCGGGTTCGATTCTCTGGCCTGGCGCTTTATGTGCATTTTGTTTTCAGTCCATGCTCGCTAGGTACCGCAGGTTTTTCTCCGAGTACTCCGGTCTTCCTCCTGCATTCAAAAACTGAATTTTAAAACATTTTGGAGCCCAGTTGAAGATAAGCTTCCTTTAGCTTACTTGGTACCAAGTACCAAGTTAGGTTTCCTTGGCGAAAGCCTAAACAAGATGATTTTTTTTAAGTACAACAATTAAAATTCTGGCCCTCTCCCGAAATGTTTTGCCCTCACTATTGCCCCTTTTGTTTATCGTTATCGCTAGGACCATCTGGCCACCGTATAACATCAACAAGATAGAGGTTATACATATTAAAATTATAGCAAGTGATTGCAGTTTTCAAAAAAGTGAGAACACTTGAGTTTATATAAATTTAAAGACAGAAATACAAAGTGTGTTTTTGCTGAGAATTTGCAAAGATTAAGTGGTCAAGACACACACGGCAAACTCTCAAATTGCGACTGTTCTGAATTCTCTTTTTTCTGTCTACAGACTAACTGTCTATGCCAAGCACTGTTTTTGTTGCAATTCCAGTAGTTCGTTTGAGCTAATTGGAACTGGTTTGTAAAATAATCTGATTGGATTTTTAAGTACCTTTGACTAAGCGATTCAGAGATATTAAATTGCCATGGAGACGGGTGTCCTGTCTCTGCCAAAAATCGACAAACATTTAGCGTGTTGTTCTAAGTGATCATTTCCAGTCAGAAAATATTTATTTTGCTTCAATATGGTGAGGGTTTTTCTTCAAGATAAGGCATAAGGATGTACCAGGCTTGCTAGATTTGGGAGGAAGAGCAAGATATTTGCTCTTTATTTAGGTAAATACAGGGTGTCTCAAATAATTCTTTACTGCTCCTGATTTTCTCTTTCACACAGAGATAAATCAAATAAGATTACTGCTTCAATATACTAGTAAGCCCTAAAGATCTATTGTATGAATTTTGTTACTTTGTTTATTCTTTCCCTGTCAGGGACCAAGACTTGGGGAAAACAAGACTTGACCTGGATTTGAACTTGGGACCTTCCATTTTTAACAAACTCAGATACTCTCTACCATCTGATGAACCAATCTGGTATTGAAGTTCTAGGTTATTTGAACCGTAATCTTAATGAACAGAAGGTTCCAGGTTCAAGTTGTGATCAAGTTTTTTTTCTTCAAGTATTGGTCCATGTGAGGGAAAAATTAACAATTGCATATTTTTAATTTTCTAAAACACAAGGTCCATATTTATGAAACCCTGCTAACACTAGCATTCCCATTGAGTGAATGGGCAGGTTATTAAAGATTTGTGTATGTTGTGTCCTTTGCTTGTCCTGAATTAATGAAGATATGGGATACATATCACAGACAATATGGGAATGTCGTGTAGCAGAGCATGGATCAGTTAATTTGAGCAAAAAAAAATTGGGACACCCTGTACATAAATTTGTAGGTTTTGTAAAAATATAAGATATGGAGCCTTAAATTGAATCACATGCCGGATTTAATCTCAAATTGTTACTAGGTCTGTGTTCCTTAATTTCTTTTGATCTAAATTGAGCACACATGCTGCCGTTGGTAAGGTTATGTTGAGTTTCTTACTTAATTTGGGGCATTACCGCCCTTGTATCATGATTTTGAAAATTTGGATCACTTCAGTATTTGTTATAGGTCTAAGCCTATTTCGTATGTGAAAAGCCCCATTTTCAGAGTTTCACTTTCTGCCTATAAATTAGCTTGGTCAGTAAATTTTGAAAAGTTTGCTCTGATTTTGGTGTTTATGGCCTTGGACATATATGGGTAACATCAATTTTTAATATAAGTCGGGGGGGGGGGGGGGGGGGGGGGGGGAGGTGAAACCCATGAGCAAGTTGTTGCTATATATGTGTGAATTAACCCACCGTACCTAAAAACCAGCCCAAGTTAGGTTTGATAATAATTGCTCTCATTCTTAAATTAAGTTGAGCAAATCATTTTCATGTTACTGATTCCATTTCTGTTCAATTTTCTTGATAAATTTTGCTTTATTAATGAGTCTGATCTTACAGAAATTTTAGCATTTATTTTTATACTATTTTTCTGCACCATACCTTCTTCTCACTCCACTCTTTGGCTATCGAATTCTGTTCTTGTGAAATAATGTGACCGTCAATGGGTAATTAATTGTTCTACACCATAAAAGCAGTATTTACAAAAACAACATTTTACAAAATTTCTCAATCTAGACCCCCTGTTTTGGCACGTACTAGTCGTAGCAGTTTACTATTGAAAACAATGTTGCTAGCAAATATTAGCAACATTTGAATTTCACAAATCTGGGGTCTTAGCAAAATTAAATAATTTTATAATTATGATTGCATAATTATATGTAGACCTATAATTCTGGTAAATCCCCTGAAGCGAAAGTTTTCTTTTTCATGTAAGCAAGGAAAGTTTGTGACCAATAAAGTTTGTGGTTTGTTGCAATTTATGACACAAAAAACTTTCTTTTCCTACTGTTGTGAAATTTTACCCATGTTTTACGAAATATAGGCCTGAATTGTGACTTATGTTGAAATTGTTAAAAGTGTGAAATTAAATTAATATTTCAATATTCTTCTAGACTGGTGGTAATTTTTTACTTGGCTCAATCATGATGAAAAGGCCCATGAGTGTCGACAACGTCTTCAGAAAAAGGGTGCCTTTTTAGGGTACCCATCCTTCAACGTTAAGGGTCACCCCCGGGGGTCACCATTTTAATGATATCTTCAACGTTTAGGGCCATTTTTTCGCCAGCTGTTCTAAATTAAACTTCCAAGAAATAACAACAGAAAGGCTTCCAATGTTTTTTATGGCAGTAAATTGTGTGTAAAGTGCACCATTTGGATACTATTGAGGGTCCATTTCAGTGTGTTACACCATTGAGAGGTCACATGTCCATTACGCCATTTAGGTATTAATTTTAAGCTATTTTAGTGTATTATGACATTTAGGGGTATGATTTTGGATATTTTACGGCATTAAGGGATGGAATTGTACATGATTATGACATTTAGGGTTCAATTTTGAGGTGCTGTAATGAGCATGTGTACCACTTTTTTCTTTGAGTGGCCCCCTGGGTAGTTTTCTTGATTCCATGTTCAAAAAATCATTTTACCAGAGCTAGCTGGTAAATACAGCTAATTCTGAGCACATTTTGTTTCAATAACAAGTATGTTTTGTTTCAAATACGAGCTTATAACTGGCTTGCAATTGAATTCACTCACAAAGAGTTGCACGTTACAAGCTCATTACAAGCTTTTTATTTTTTTTTATGGGATTACAAGTTTCAAACTCAAACTCTATCTAAATCGGAGTGAGTTACATTTGTTTGTTAAAATATCAAAACCAGCTTGGAGGTGTTGGTAAAGCTATTGATCCTTTCACATAGTGTACTTAAACTTGACCTTGATGTACTTCACTATTTGACTTGGTTAGACAGTGATAATAGACTGAATGCACACAGTGATTTGTGGGTCAGGGAATTCCCCTTAGTTATGGAGTAGATCCTTTTCATCTATCCTGTCTTGTGGTTGAAATGGCAGTGTTTTGAATCACTCATAGACCTTGTAAAAAAACAGTTAGCATTAGCATCGTATCGGAACATATCAAGGTACCCATTTACCTTGGGAGGGTACTCAAATAAGTTTTCAGAAGGTATGCACCGCACAAGTTTTCCGACATATTGGCTTCAGATTATCCATGCTTCAAACCTGTTTCTTGGTCAATATTATTGTCTTGAGGACATAGTATACAAATATTGACTGCTTTGAGGGGCATGGTTTAAATTATTTTCCCGAGGTGATCTCAAAACACAAAATTTTAAGGTAAGAAGGGGGAGGGGGGGGGGGCTGATTTTTTTTTGGCATTGGGCTCCCCCTTTACAAGTGTTTGTGAATGGTCCCTTATTTATTGATTGTGTTGATATTGATATATGCATTACGGGATAGAGAATTTCCCAAAATGATGTGTCTGTGTTTGTATAGTCAACTAAATGAAATACTGTTTAAGAGATTGTCAAAAAGCATTGTGGGATAGGGAATTCCCAGTGTCTCATCAGAAAGTCTACAATGTTTCATCTTGTTTGAGGGAGAATGTAGGAAGGCATTGCTGCAACTGGGATGTGTCTGAGCTTGTCGAGGTGACTTATTCAAGTACTGTGTAAGAGATTGTATTGAGTGGATTGTGGATAAGGGAATTTCCCGACGTCTGTTCAATGTTTCACCTTGTCTGAGGGAGATATGTAGGCCAACATTGCTGCAACTGTGATGTGTCTGGGCTTGTCTAGTGAGCTTATTGAAGTACTGTGTCAGAGATTGACTCGAGCGCATTGTGGGTAAGGGAATTTCTCAGTGTCTCTTGAAAGCATGTTTCATTTTGGCATACATTACTGCAACTGAACTGTGATGTGCCTGAGCTTGTCTGATCAAGTTATTGAAAGTCTGTATCAGAGATGACTTGAGTGCAATGTGGGCAAGGGAATTTCCCAGCATCTCAGAGTTTATTGTTTTGGCTGAATATTGATTTGTAAGCAGACATTATTACAACTGTATTTGTTTCTGAGTTGAATTTGCAGGTTTTTGGAGGTTGAACTGAGTCCAGCCCAACTTGATCCAGTGTCTTATGGTTTTGAGAATTTATTATTGCAGGTAGCTTTCGATCCCTCCTCCTACAGGCTTAGATCCTGTTCACATTATTTGCCAAATACAATAACAAAATGATTAAACTTGTGTAAAGAGATTTTTCGGTACAATAGACTTATTTGCATCTTTATAGAGGCTATAATTTGGTGTAGCTTTGACTTACATTTTGAAAAAAAATCTAAAAAAAAAAAAGATCTGCCCGCCCGCACTTGCTCAAAGAAAGTTGTGGAGGACAACCCAACAATTTATTTTTTTGACCTTATGGTTCCAATAATTAGACACATTTTCATTTATATCGCCAAAACAAGAACATAACTCAGCCGTGAAATTTCACATGGGTTATGACAAAAATATGACCAATTTTGGTACCCAAAATCTCAAAAAGTTTGAAAAAAGTTGAGGCAATCGGACCATGATCCTTTAAGATTGAATTATATTGATACATAAATTTATCAAGAAAATTATATTTTTTGATTTAGAATTTTTTTATAGCATTCCACACAAACAGTCATTTTATGTATTCTTTTATAAAAGGAAGCTTAAAATTGAAAATTTAACACATGCAAAAATATTGTGAATGTTCCCTTTTACAATAAATGTTGCTAATATCCCAGTTGGAAATAAACCAGTTTTGTATATCATTTTTCAATTTCATCACACCATTCATGATTCGCTGCATATTATTTACATTATTTTAGAATAAAATCTATTTTTAGATTTGAAATGTAATCCCTACATCTAGTTTACTCTCTTGACCTTCTCATTGCTTGCCCACCACAGTTCAACACCATATATGGCC
>JXSR01S035542.1:0-11053 GCA_000969725.1 Ophiothrix spiculata
TGCAACTATAAAACAGCTGTAACTATAAAATCAACTACAACTATAACTACAACTATAACTACAACTATAACTATAACTCAAACTCATAAAATACATTTACTCACGGAAAAGATATCATGACCTTCCCATCATGCCTTACTTCAATTAGCAAAACTCATCCCAATTTAGTTTCATTACAGTCAAGTTAGCTCAAACGGTTAGGCGCTCGCTTGCGTTGTAGAAGGTCCAGCTAGAGTTTGAACCCTGCTAATGCCAAAAAAGTTGAGTGTGCTTATAATTTCCTTTGGACAAGGAACTAACCACTAATTGTCTCGTGGAAACCTGTATGAAACTCTGGGAGCTGATCAGGGCAGCGATGGTGCGTATGTGGGCTGATCAAGGTTCAGCGCCCCTAGAGGTTGCTGGAGAACCGGAAATGATGCTTGGTGTGGAATGGAGCTTACTTGGGCCACAGTGGTCAGCAAACACCTGTAAAGTGTGCAGAGGCCGAGTGGAATTACAAATCTGGGAGGCGTATCGCACTATATATCCCCAGTATTGTTTATTTTTTATTACCAAATCCTCTCATTACAACTTGTACAAATATCCCATTGGAAGCAAAGCATGATGGGAAAGTCCTGATAGCTTATTATGGACAGGGGACAGTCAGGTATAATGTTGTAAACATGTATTATGACCACAGTTTTTCAAAATGATGCTAGTTATAAAGGGAGTTTTCTGAAGCCAACGTAAATTAGGATTTCATGTATTTTTTTCCACTGCAGAATTTTACACCCTAAATGAGAATTTCACAAAAGTGCATCTGAGAAAAAAATGCACAATTAGGACCACTAGTATTTTAATAGCAATCTTGATTAAACTGTTATAGACAATGTAACCAAATTCAATCTGAAGTACAATACAAACTAGAGAAGATATCAGGACCTTCCCATCATGCCCTGCTTCAAATGGGATATTTTGTACAGGTTGTCATGAATTAATAAAAACATATTTGAAATGCAAAATTATGATGAGTTCTACAAATTGTGCTATTTTTCATCACTAACACCATAACCTGTACAAAAATCTCATTGGAAGCAAGGCATGATGGGAAGGTCCTGATATTTAATAAGTCTTAAGGCTCTGCACATATCACCGCACCATAGAGCAAAATGTACACCTAATGTACTTTATCCCACTATTGTTCTGTTTTATGCATTGTTGTTCGTTACAAGTACGTTAAATCTGTTATCCATACGGTGTGGCCGTTATATGTTTATTAATTCGTTTTTCATAAGGTGGTGGTCCATTTAGCACACGTTCAATATGTGAACCTTTTTACATTATTCGTACGTTTTGCTGTATATGGTGATGTCTGACAGAGCCTTTAAGAATGGAGAAATTTGGAAAGGGAAAAGAACCCTTTTCTGAAATTAGTTTCATTTGGTTGAGGACAGGCAAACTACTTTTTTCATCTTATAAATGCTACTTGTTATAGTCAAATGATATTTCATGTCCGCCTAGAATTGTTTGAGATATTAAGTGTGAATTTGGAAAAAAAATGATTGATGCTTAATTTGACTTGAGTTTGTATAATATTGTTTGGAGTTCGAATTATCACACAAGTTACTTGATAACCAGAATCATACCTGCCAACCTGTAAATGTATAAAAGTAGAATTTGCAACCCCAAAAGTAGACTATTTCACTAAAAAGTAGATTTTACACACAAAAGTACAAGAAGATATGTACTTTCACAGATCCAAAAATCTGATTTAGTAAGATTTTCTGCTGTCATAAGCCTCAAAAATCTTACTAAATAAGATTAAATCTTACTAGTTGGCAGGTATGCATAATGTGATAATTTGGTGATTTTACAGACAAAGAAGTTAAAACAGGGGAAATAGTACCCTTTTAGGTCGCCTGTATGGGATAGCCACTATCTTGGATTATCATGCACGGAGGGTGCCCTTTGGCAATTTTCAGCATAGACGTGCCATAGTTCAATACTTTGAGAGCTTGTGTGGTCTACTGGTACAGCGCAGGACTCCGTATCAGAAGGTCACACGTTTGGGTGACATTTATAAATCTTGATTGCTTTGTCAACCCAAGCACATTGGGAATTTGGTATGAGAATATTGGAATTGTGATGAAATCAGCATACCTGTGTTAGATCTAAGTTGCGAAAGACCTGACATGATTTGCATGTGAGATAAAATCGACACTCTTCGGGTCAATTCAAGATCAGACTAGCAACAAAGCTTTTTTACAAAATAGCTGGAGATTAAACTGACCTCCATGAGCGACAACGAGATAGCGGTGAGTGCAGATTCCCGTTTTTAAATTACTTTGTTCCCTGTAAAATGTTTCCCATCACTTAGATTGAGTACCAATCTTGCATCTTGTTAATTTTTGAGTAGATAAGGCGTTGGAGCACAATTAGGCCACAACTTTGTGCAGCCCAGATGCAACCTGGCCACAGCCTTGATTTTCCAAGATGGCGACCATAGGCTTGATTATGCACCTCTAGATTATGTCAAAATATACAATGAATATTTTACAATAATCTTGAGGTGAAAAATCAAGCGTACGGTCGCCAGCTTGGGAAATCAAGGCTGCGGCCAGGTTACGGACGGCCAGCCGCACAAAGTTGTGACCTAATTGTGCTCCAACGTCCAAGAGAGATCAATTCTTATTAAATGATATCACAATAAAACTAAGTGAAAATTGAAATATGTGGATGAGAATGCATATGAAATAAATTAACTCAGCTACTATGCTTTGCAAAAATTAGTGCTCTCTTTGTTTTTATTATGGGGGGGGGGGGGTAATGAAATTACACAAGCACCCCTTTACTGATACCCCTGAACCCCGTAAGGGCCATGGGACTGAAACGCTGGATGCTTAAGGTGCGTTTACACTGTGACGAATTGGGGGTAACGACAAGCAACGTAGACCTGCGTATTGCAGTTTAGAATTTTACGCCCGTCATCGTTAGTTAAAGTCAGTTAACGCTCACATACGCTGCCAGCCAGGCGCACTATTGTTACCATCAGTCGTTACCCTACGTCGAAACAAGTTGTCACAGTGTAAACGCACCATAAGTTTCTTTCAATAACCATTTCCCTCTTTTTTCAGAATTTTTCACTCTCATGCCTGTATCAAGTTTGAAAGGTCTTTTTTCACGGAAGTGAGATCTTGTCAAGCTAACATTATATCGGGCTGCTGCCCCTCACTTTTAATGCACCTAATTTTCTGATTTACTCTTTGGTCGAACATGTTCCTAATTACTGATAAAACATAAATATGATCAGAATATGATACATGATTAAACAAATGTCCTTGATTCTGTTTTTATTATATTCTGAATAGATACTACACAAGTACACTCAATCTTATTTGACAATTTCAGTAAAAAAAATACACTTGTCACTCCTACTTCTCCTCAGAACTCACAAAACATGACATAATGAAATTGTGGAAGATATTTATTAGTAAAACAGTGAGTTAGTTCGTCATGTGAGTGCAAGAAAGTCATATCTGCAATAGCTGCAATTTTTCATAAATTTAGATTACACACTATGTAATGTCCATTCTTGGGTCAGTGTCAGTGGCTCTTCAAATTGAAATGGTTCTCCAAATGACACGCGTCACCTGAAGAACCATTTCAATTAACAGCAACTGACATGTGAGAAAATTTGACAAACTTTTGCATCTCCGTGATAGGTGTAAAAGCAGCCAATGCAGACATGACTTTCTTGCACTCGCATGATAAGTTCAAACCATAATGCATAACAATTATAGATTAATAACTGCATATTACTTGACGCGACTGAAATTGTACAAAAATAATAGTTGGAGTTGTCCGCACTCACGAGGAGCTGCCGAGTCAGTTGGACAACTTGACAAGGTGCATTATTTTTGTACAATTTCATGAGCGTCAAGTAAAGAGCAGTTATTAATCTATTTCATACACGACAATGATTAGAATAAAATTGCAAAGAAATTTAAAAATGGCATAATTATTTTAAGATGTGTTTGCAATTTCAGTAAAACATAGAAAATACAATCATTCATCGTTCGATAATAATCATTGTAATTTAGATTTACCTTTCTTTTAAAATAAAACTTGCCATACAAGCGTGAGCATGTTACGCGTTCCCGTACATGGAATTGTACAACGCACTACGCGATACGCAGCGTGCAACTAGATGTGAAGATTGATGTGCTTATTGTATCGGGCCGAACATAACACTTACTCTTCTGTATTAATCACAAGGCATACCAGCACTTAATAAATTCCCAAATTTTGTATACGACCTAGCAGGGACTCGAACCTGGGACCTCCCACACCCAAAGCGAGTTCACAGCGAATAGACCAAAAGAGGACTTCCCAAACTTAGCAAGTTTCTTCAATGCAGAATAAAAGTCTATGAAACTCCTTGTTACCATGTGGCTTGTGCCGATTTAAAAGAATTAACTTTTGTGTGACAATAAATTTTTATCACGATTCAGAGCAAAACAATACAAAAAAACCCAGTTGATATTGTAATCAACAATTTGCATGAACACATAGAAACTAAATGGAATACAATAACTATGGACAGTGTCAAAGCAACAGAAACAATTTATTAGCTGAATTTACTTACAAACAATTCTGTGAAAGTAGCCAAGTCAACATTATCCCAAAGTAGTAAAAGCCTATGTTTGTTAATGTCCCTTAAATGATCAATTTGAAATGATGGAAGAGCTAGTAAAAATGTGGCACTCACACTTTATTCGCTGACAAAGTGTGACATCAAAATCAATAATTGCCAAGTGACTGGTTCACGCTTATTGCAATTTGAACCACGATCAAAATGATCACAACACATACTCAATGGGTAACCAACTTAGCGTGAACAAAGCGTGAACCAGTAACCAGGATATGTTTGAACTTTGTCAGCGAATATCATTAACACAGAGAGGACACTTAGTAGAATCACTTGAATCAATCAGAACGGTCAACAATTGGCTGGAATTTGAAATTTCAAGTGATAGTCATGATCAATATACATACAGTTTTCTTACACTTCACACTGTACACTTTTAAATAGAAATATCTCTTTCTACATTTATATAATATCTACACGTACCACAAATATTTAACGCAACTTTAGCCCGTCACAGTATGTACTAAAGGAATACCTGGTCATTTGGAATTCTCTTTTGTAACTTTACAAATCACAAAATGCTAAAATTGACCAGATCAGAAGAGTTGACTTTGGATAAGCTCAAATTTCAATTGTAATGCAAAATTGCATTAATTCCCCGCACAATGTAATCAAAAATACAGAGAGCACAATCCTTTTAGGCCTAAAACAATTTTTTGTTTGGTGTAACATAGAAAAACATCTAGGTAGGTAATCCTGTTTTTTCCCTTATTTTGATTTTCAGCAAAAAACACGAAATTTTAGGCTAGTTTGGGTTTTAAAGCACCCAATTCACTCAATTTGGGTGCTTTTTCTTATCCTATTTTTTTATTTGACCAGAAAATAAGGGTCGGTTGGGTTACACCAATAAAACTAATTTTTCTCGACCTTACATTTAACTGCAATCAGAACCCTGGTTTTTCCGACAAAATTTTTTTGACCAGAAAATTAGAGTCTGTCATGTTATGCCAATCAAAGTATTAATCTTTTAGGCCATATTTTTAAATGCAGAGATGCCACTAAGTATCACTAGAAAATCCTGAAACTTTCAGAAAATCCTGAAAATGCATGTAATTTTTGGCAAAAAAGCTGAAAAAGGGCTGAAAATAGTAAATTTGGAGTTTTAAAAAATCCTGAAAAATCAAGTAGGGAGTAAAAATGTAATCAGCACCCTGTATTTTTGTTTAAACTGTCAAGAGAGTAATGGAGTTAACTGACTTTGGCACAGAGATAAATTTTTGGAGTTACAGCACTGGGAATTCAAGATAATTAAAGCTTTGCATCTAAGACTGGCATTCTTATTGTAAGTTTTGGTCTTTTTCTTCAGTTTTGTATATCCTTGGTTTACTAGATTGCCCTGTAGATTTCGTCGGTTGCATCACATACCGGTGTATATGACACTTTTGAGAAAATTTGCATGGATTAATATATTGATGATTTCTTTAAGTCTACCAAGTTACAGACTTTAATACGTCGATCCTGGGTTTCCACCCGGAAGTCAATCTTTACTAAAATGTTAGCCCAAACACAGTTTTGCCTATAAAAATAATGAGCCGTGACATTAGCTCCTGCAATTCATATAGGCCTACATACGTAAAAGCTGGCAATTTGAATTGTTGTTGGGATGGGTGGTAGTGTGCATCAATTTCACGCCTATTTGGGTGCATTGTTATGCTTTATCAGTGCATTGTGGGATTAAATTTCGGTAAAGATTGATTTCCGGTTGGGAAACCCAGGATCGACGTATTCAGCCTAATTAACAAGATATAATTAATAAATTTTGGTCTATATGCATTCTTTTGAAATTTAGCATTTCACATACCGGTCTATATGCAAAAATTATATACGTTTGAACAGCAATTAAGCGCATCACATACCGGACTATATAACAAATAAGCGCATCAAATACCGATCTATATAGGGCGTTCGCCGTATGAAAGCGCATCACATACTGATCTATACAGAGATTTACACATAAATTTCCTATACCATTATGCTGTTAAAGTAAAACTAAAAGTTTTCACATCTACTCATCTTATTATATAACTTTAACATCAAAATAAATAATATTAATATATTTTATTCTGGTAAATGTTGTATTAACTTTAAAAAAAAAATTGAAATGTTTTGAATACAATTCAACAAAATTCATGGCATTTTTAAAATTCATAAAAAAATGGATCTTAAGCTCAGTGTCATTGGAAAGAATTTCAAATGCAATTTCTCTAAATACGTGTTTCACTATATAGACCGGTATGTGATGCGACCGATTTATAAACCCCATTTGAAAGGCACGCTATTATTTGTTTACAGTCTCATCTTGGGTTTTGTGCTACATAAAAGCTTGCTCACACTGTGACGAATACGGGAAATAACAAGCAACTGTAAGCTGCGAATGATACTTCATCTTTGTAGTCATTGTCCAGTTTTATGTCAACGACCACTGAAGAAATCACAATGGCACGGAACGAAATTGCAACGATAGGTGCGATGTTAACTTGCAGACGGTGGCGAAGGGTGAATAATGTTGAAATTCAACAGTTTTTTATTTTATTTGCATTGTTACCATATGTTGGTCATCGTCATAGTGTGAGCCAGCTGTAACTGGTGGTAAACCTAGTAAACCAAAGAAATTGCCTTAGCTTTTGTGATTACAAGGTTTTAAATAAACATTTAAACTCAGTTGTATAAAGCTGATAACTTAAGATGAGGCAAATACACACTCTCTCAAAGTACATCTTAATTAAACTCTGAACTTTTTTTATATTTCGGAGGGGTTACAAAAAGACTCCTTTCTTGCAAAACAATACATTTTTACTGTTATTCAAAATTGAAAACAAAACCTCATACGCATACACAGTTGCTAGAAAAATAAGTATGGAAACCAGTCAGGAACACAATAATCATGAAGACATGATTTAGAATTAATAAAAACCCCTAAGTGTATGTAAAATTAACCATTTTGATTTGTCAAACAACATTCAACACATAAGTTGCCAGATGCCAAAATGTGAGATTTCACTGCTTCTTTAATTTCTTTCAGGTAAACCGCATGACAGATAATAAAATAGTGGTTCTCTGATATATCTGTTATGAAGAAGTTTAGGAAACAATGAAAATCTGTAATTGTTAAGTGCCAATTTAACATTTTCAGCCTACCTTACACTTTGACCTCAAATGACCATTGACCTTAGTATTTGACTTCTGATCTAAAAACATTAAGGACAAGTATTGTGTTCATCAACCAAGTTAGGTTCCAATCCAACTTAAACTTTTCGATTGACTTAAAACTTGTTGAGACCAAATTGACAATTTTAGCCAATACCACAACTGGATTTCATATTATGACCTTTTGACTTCAGCATGTAACCTTTGAATGAATCATATGACCTTTTGACTTCAGCATGTAACCTTTGAATGCATCAATATATTAAAGGTGCAATTCATGATTCTCACGTGAAGAAAACTTCACCTGTTTTCTAGCTAAATAAATAGACAAGTACAATATAAATGTATGCTGAAAATTTCACTTGATTCCAACAAATCACCTTCTAGTTACAAGCTTATCAGCATTTTAAAAATCCCCATAGGCTACTGTGTTATCAGTCAAGAATTCTTACTACATAAAAACTCAATTTTGATAGATGTGACCTTGAGGATGAAAAGTAGATCATGAATTGCCCATTAAGATTCCCAATTAGATTACATTTCATAACTTGGCCTTATATGACCTTTGATCTTCTTATGTATCAACTAATAATGCATGTTACCGTTATGCTTATGCCCATCAAAACATGCAAAAGCTCGAAGCAAATGTAAACCATTTTCACCACCGACATCACAGGACACTATTTTTCAAATCAGGGGATACACATTTGACAAGATTATTAGGAATACATTTAAACCTTATGTACCATATTCATAGATTTATAGGGAAGACCACAGACTCGCCACCATTTTTATTCAATACATGGGGATTAAATTTGGGGGTATTTTGGGTCTTTTCGTTCATGATGTATTATCGCATTATGTCATAATGCGTAAATATTAAAAAGCACACACGCTTTGCGTGCAGATTGGCGTTATCATTCGTGCATAACGTATTATTTGCACAGTTTGTCTCCACGTGTAAACAAATCTTGGTGCCCGGAATTTATTTCAGCAGGATTTTGTACCCGAATCAGACCCAAATACCCTAAATTTGAGGTCCATGGCTGACGATGCCATTACATATACTGACTGGCCCATGAAATTGCTGACGATGTCATTACATGGGCCGGTATGCGAAATCTGGGATCTTCACTCTAAATCTATGATTGTATCACAAATTTTCATGATTACAAGACTTAAACTTCAGCAGGTGATTTGACCTCATACATGACCAAGGGTTTTGACTTCATTACAAATACCAATTTTTATAAATTAAGACAGACTTTCATTAAATAGATTTCAAGTTCCTGATTTGTATCAAACTAAATAAAAAATCTAACAAATAGACCTGTATCTCAAAAATAACCCTGTAATACAGTATGTGTTAAAAATCGATAAGTTACGCACTTCTACCTGTCACAATGTATATGATATAACTGATAAACACTAGGCACACACACACACCTTCCAACATATCCGGGCACTGAAAGTGAGGACCTGTGTTCTGTCCTCGCTTTGTACCCCGGTGGCCAATGGAGGCGGCCCCCGGGCTTTGTACACGACTAGCATAAACAAAGTAATACCCCCTACAGATAGTGTTATCCAGTGCACCTGGACAAAACAAGGACAGGAAATTTGTCCTCGCTTCATCCTAATGTTCGCACCTTAAATGTGGGCGACTTCATCTCGTCCTTGCTTTGTATACAGAGACGAACGCGGTATACGATTATACGTATGGGAGATTATCTCTTGACTTAGAGCTGACAAAATTAGTGGCATCTTGGTTTAAATCCATACTGTACTGCTTTGTCCAGTCTATGTGCATTGGTCTACAAAGTCCAAAACAACGGCACTCGCAGAAGTCTATGGTATTGCGCATACATCCACGACTGTTGGAGAGGGAAATAAAAAAAGAGAGGTAACGTTTGATTTATCACTCGTGAGAGCGGAAAGAAAATAATTGTGTATGCACAAGAAACAAGTAAATAACCACATTTTGAGTTATTTATTATTCATTATTTATTCATTATCATATTCATATTTATTATTTCCATATCAAAAAACAACAAAATATATAATTAAAAACACATACACAAAAACAAAATGATATGGGGGATGTGATCGAAAGGCCAAAGGCCAGAGGTAATCACAACCCACAATAAAATACAAGACAAAAGCATTTCAAGCAAATTACATAACACATGTCAAAATAAATATAGCAACTTCAACAATAACAACAACAAATCATACAAAATAACACACAGACAAACATAGAAAGGTCGCTTCAAACAGAACGAAATCAGTAATTTGAAATAAGGTGACACTTTAATTGGTTGCAGAAATGTTTGATTGATTTAGACATTTTGAATTTAAGATCAAGTGTTTTCCACAGAAAGTGCCTCTGTTCCGCTGCATAACGCTCGATAACAACTGTGCCTGCATACCAGGCACTGTATTTCACGCATTAGGATTGAAAAATACCAGTGCCCATTTGGGTCAAAGTAAATATGCGAGTTTCCCCTTTGGCCTGATAGTCCATCAAGTTGAAAATAGAAACCGAATAATGCATGTCCTTCCTCTCTTATACAATTAGCTCTTGGTATAATAACAACAATTAACCTATTAAAAGCTCATGTAAATTTGCTAAAAAGCAAATACTGACTGAGAAGATGTTGAAAGAGTTACTGCAAACTCCTTTTCTTGACCTGCTTAAGGCAGGGGTAAATTGCACCACATATATTCTTCATTTCTGGAAGAGTAAATGCACCAATCACTACTTCTCTGATTGTACCGCAAGTCATGGTTAAAAGGAGCATAGTCTGATTTTTCAAAATTTCATTTTTAGGGCCATATGAAAGATCACCACTGAAGAGGTTTAAGTTTCAGATTCCAGCTGAATCGGTCAAACCGTTTTGATTTTCAGAGTTGCCTATATGTAAAGTTATAGACACATTTTCCTATATATCTCCAAAACGGAACATAACTCAGCTGCGAAATTTCACATGGATAATGAAAAAAATTATTAGTAAAATCTGGTACCAAAATCTCAAAAAGCTTGAAAAAAATGTTGAAACAATTGGACCATGGTTAAATTAAAAAAATTGTTGTTTCCCCATTGAAATGGTAATAATTACCTGCCAACATTTGAAAATGAAAATGAGGGACACTTTTAGAGTTTGAGTCCAATGGCAGCGGAGCGAGCAGCGCGAGCGGAGCGTCATTGGCCGGGGGTCC
>JXSR01S035542.1:25023-35482 GCA_000969725.1 Ophiothrix spiculata
CACGGTTTGTAAAATATGCCATTTAAAGCATTTTACGCATAAATTATGCAAATTAGGTACTTAATTAGCATATTTTGCGACGAAAATGTTGCTGGATCTAGATCGGCACCAGGTCTACCCAGTCACCAAATATCATCAACGTAGGGCATGCGGTTTTCGTCGAGATACGCTCCGGACGGCGGACGGCAGACATCGGACGGCGGACAGAAAATTGCATTGCTATGTCTCTTTCTGAAAATTTTCAGGCGAGACAAAAATGATTCTAATATCTGGATGCTACGAGAATCATTGCGAGAATCGATTCTCTTATTCACGCCGAATTTCTAGCCCTGGAAAAAGCACACTATTCTGGAATTTTAAGAGTAGTATCAGTCATACTGGAAAGATAATCTGGATGATTTGAGAATGTATTTTTTGTTGCTAACACTTCAAGCTGCTGCTGCTTTAAATGCCATTGTTATTTATCCAAACAACAAGGGTGAGAGATAAATACATAATTCAAATCAGTTGATGTGTAGTTCCAATTGGATGTTATCACTAAATTAAGGCTGTGTTCACACTTACTAGTCATGACTACACGTGTCTAGTTTGCGCGAGAGTCGTGAGCGGCTTTAGAGCAAGTTAACTTAGCAATTGCGTTCACACATGAACATGACTTGCGGGTTAACCGGAATGGTTTGTTAGTGAGACATCCACAAAGCGAGTGACTTTAAATCAATTGTAGTCACGAGTGAGACATTTTTTTATTGCGTTCACACTTGGAATTGGCTCGTGAGCGGCTCATGAGCGGGAATATACTTAGACAATAATAACTTTGCACCATCTTTTTTGAGGTCATTGGGTGAATTCTGAGGTAATTGTTTTAGACCGAGGTATTTTTCTTCGTAAAAGTAAAGAGGGGGACCTCTCAGACTTAATTTGAAACCAACTTGTCATAACTACCATATTACCTCTAGCAATGTGGCAGATACCCAGTGGTTTCGGTGATTATGATGTATCACGTAGTAGACATATACTTGCGGCAAGCTTCATGATTATTGCATAAACTCTTAGCACATAGACTATCAGTCACGTTGATATAATATGATAAACACCAACTAATAGCTTTTTTAGCTCATCTGTGGACAGCATATAAATTGTTTAAGCTTTTTGTAGCTAAGTATCATGGATATCAATTGCTATTATTTTGTAACATATAATACAAAATAGCAAGCAGTAATATCTGTCTCTTTGGACATATAATCAAGATGCATGTAATAGATGGTAACTATATATCTTCATCTAAAATGTTTGTTAATAAACATACAAAAGGTTATATGGTAGAAAAAACTACGCCCTCAGAAAAATACCTCGGTCCAAAACAATCAGCAACAAATTCACACAATGACTGAAAAAGTAGATGGTGCAAAGTTCTTAATGTCATTAATAACTGCTCTTTTGACATTTTTAATGCCTTTTATGTATAATTTTGTGAAGAAATACTTTCTTAAACTTATTTCCTACTTAAAGGTCTACTTCTCCCTATAAGATAATTTCGATCAGTCCAGGCATGATGATCATCGCATAATATGATAAACGCTTGTGTGTGGGGTATATATGCGCGCTTGATGGGCATTTTATGAGAAAACGCATTAAGTGCTAATGACATCACATACACGGGTCATTATAAGAAGTCATTGTTACCTGATGACCGTGCAGTTGTTTGCGTAAAAGTAGAAATAATCTTATTAGTTGGATCACGCAATTACGCAGGTTATTAATCACGACTAAATGCTCATGTGTGAACAAGCCCTTAGTCTCTGGTAAGTAACAAAAATTCTTCCATCCTTTCTTACCCGCTTCTTATCTTCCTCTGTACTTTTAATGACCCCAGGATCTCTCTTCCAACATTTATAGAAGTGATACCACATAGAAGCTGAGCTAAGTAAAAACGCTGTTCTCAATATTGTGTGTTCGAACGTAGGCCACAAATAGACAAACGTGGTAGCATACATATACATTTTGGTTGCTAGACAGACAGATATAGGCAAAATGTTGCTGTATCGAGTATCAAAAAACAACCTGCAAGAGAAAAAAGAAAGAAATTCAAAGAATATCAATGAATGGGAAAATATCTTGATTCAGTGGTAACTTACAGCAGATGCACCATTTAATGTAATTTTGCACATAGGGCCCGATGATACTGCCGATCATAGGTGCGACTCCATGGTGTTTATTAGTAGATCAGAGGTCATATTTGTATGTGGTTTATGTAAATGTAGTGAAATGTTTTGCAATGCATGTCCATGATTGTAAGTGAAAAATATCGGGTCCACAGGCATCGGTCCATAGAGGTGTGTGTGCAAACAAGAAATATTGCTTAAAGTCATGGAAAATATATTCCAATTATCTTTTTATACAACAGTTCATAATCACATTTCTGACACTTATAATTTGGCAAGTATATTTGTCTGATTGTTAAAAAGAAGATACTGTTATGAAGAAATAAATGACAACATACATACTTCTATGAACATGACAATAATCAGATCAAATTTCATTTTCAATATCAAAGCAATTTAACATCCACAAATCAGAAATAGTTTGTAAAACTATACAACTATTTACTGCTCATGAGGGCAATGGTGCAAAATATCTACCCAAGTCTGCCCCACCAAGGTTATGGGAAGCTGCACTTAGGGTGAATATTACAACTGAAGTACTGGTAGAATGTACTCTACGGAAGCACTTCTAAAGTGAAGTGAAATGGTTGTGACGATCTACCTGCAGCAAATCATGAGCGGTTTGTATCCTATTCGGTTAAAAGGCGCTATAAAAAATGCCATTAAATCAGTTTTGAATGCAGGAGAAAGACTTGAGTACCTAGAGAAAAACCTGCGGAAGCGAGCATGGACTGGAAACCAAATGCACATAAAGCGCCGGGCACGGAACTCTAACCCGGGACCTCATTGGTACAAGGCGAGGGAACTACCACTGCCCCAACCCGCTCCCCCTTTATTATTATTATGGTGACTGGAGACATGTTGCCTCTATTGCCCCACCCCAAAGGTAAAGGGAATTATAGTAGCCACATGGTTTTCCAGACGACAAGGGTACATCTATACATAGCTCAAATAAAAAACAGTGACTATCCTATTATGTAATGCATAAAACTATTCTTGTCATTTGATAACTTGTATTAAGCTCACTTTGTAAAACTTGCATAAACGCGGTTAAGCTTACGCGCTTAACAAAGTGCAACCAGTGCTTCGAAATTCATATATTGTTCCAAGAGATTAACGAGCCGCAGCATGTTAGCACCATCCAAGTTAACAACAAACGAACCATTATTACAATTTATTCAGCAATTGTTCCATTGCCCCGTTCAAGTCAAGCTTGTACACTTCATGAAACTCAACAAGGTGATAATCCAGAATGTGAGCAAACCAGCATGGGTGTACAGAGTATGTTTTAAGTTAATATTGCCTGACAAAGTCAAAAATGAAATAGACCAAATATTTTAAACTAATCAAGAGACAAGAATATTTTGATGCCGTATATAATATACTTTGTAACACTTACTTTGTACAAAAATAAATAGCGCCATAACTAAGGAAGGCAGCGGCGATCTTCACCCATATTGACAGGTCCAGATCCGGTATCAAGCCGATCATAAATATGATAACGAACGGAGATATTTGCATAATTCTTTTTCTTAAATCCTTGAGAAAGGAAAAAAAATAAGGGAAATTATTGGATTATGAATGAATTTGATAATGGGGTATTTGGCTTTGGCATGGGGAGCTTTCTGGAAGCTTGAACGTATATGGAGAAACTCCAACTTCCCTATTTCAACTAAGGTCAAGCTATTTAACTCCACTTGCGTAACAGTTCTCCTATATGGTTGCGAATCCTGGGTGGTTTCTTAAGATATGGAATGCAAGATCAATACTTTTGCCACTTCCTGCTACAGGATTATGCTTGGTATTAGAAGGAGGGATTGTGTATTCGATAGCTGTGTATACTTATAATGACTGACACCAAGCCACTTGTGTACTGCGTGACGAGGCGACAACTGAGTTTCCTGTGACACATCCTTCGTCTTCCGGAGGAAGAGCCCGTCAGACTTTATGCTCTCTACATTCCACCACTTGGCAAGAGGAGACCTGGACATCCTCATACCTCTTACTTATCTGAATCTTATATCAATCATCTGTTAGGGTATGACGATCATGAGATGTCAGCTGACCAAATTGCCCCAATTGCCCAAGATCGACGTACCTAGAGAAATCTTGTAGTCGCCTGCTCCGCAGCCGAAGCATGATGATGATTCCTTTGTTATACTTATCATATTTCTAATCCTATCATAATTTCTGCAGAAATTCAAACTTGTTTGGGAGCGGTGTTCCTAACCATCACCCCCAACCCCTGATCAAGGGCACTATATGCACCACTCAGCAGATTTAAACCTAAGATTCTCGACGCCCAGATAAAGGAATTAAATCTTGTTTGAGAGGGATACTCTGGTCTATCTTTCATCCTCAATACTGTAAGCAGACACTGTGATTAACAATCAAAATTGTCCCACCTTGTCTAAATTTCTGTAGGAATTTAATCTTGTTTGTGCATGAGGGAATCTTGTATGCGAGTCCTTCAACCCCAGTGGCATTATTAAAGCTATCTATCGTAACATGAAAGTGTATACTCTCATTCATCTGGGTTGGTTAACAAGTATAAATTAAATCACGACAACAAGAATAATATCACTGAGCAGTCTAGCTACAGGGTGATGGTACGTATCACCTGCAACGTTGGTTCTCCGCTCAGAGAGTATATCATTCTGGTTGTCTTGATTTAATTTTATTTATCTGTAACCTTTAATTGAGAATGGGGTCTTCGTTTGTCAAGCTCACCATATCTTGTCTAAATTTATGTAGGAATTTGTTCTTGTTTGAGTGGCAATTACTCCTCTGGTACCACTTCAACCTCATTACTAGATTTATTGCAAATTGAATACACCAGTGTAAGAAAACCCCAACTCCATTAGCTCCCTTCTGTTAATTATACTTATACAATATAAATGCATATAAATCTCTGAAAATTCTTTCACATCACTGAAATAGCATATCCATGTAAATATCCTAATTATAGTGTCACATTTGACCTTGTACTATAACTTGCTATATTGAAACAGCCAGTACAAGAAAACCCCAACTCCATGAGCTCTCCTCTGCAACTATATACTTGAAAATTATCTAACAATAAGAAGTCAACTACAAGGTCAAATGTGACACTTTGATTGGGATATTGACATGGAAATGCTTTTTTAGTGATTTGAAAGCATTTTCAGAGATTTGTAAGCATTTATATTTTTCCAGAACTTAAAAGAAGGGAGCAATTAAAAATCTGGGTCTTCTTTTGAAAAACTCACCTTGTCTTGTCTAAATTTCTGTAGGAATTGAACCTTATTTGTGAGTGGGACTCCCCCCTGTATTCCTTTAACCCCAATGGCATGACTAAATTAACTAGCTATTGTAACCTTTAATTAAGAATCTGAGTCTTCCATTGAAAACCTTACCTTGTCTTGTCTAAATTTCTGTAGGAATTGGACCTTATTTGTGAGTGGTGCTTCCCCTCTGTATTCCTTCAGCCTCATTACTAAGTAGCCATTACGCCGTGCCATAGCAATATCTAAAGGAGTCTCTTTCTGCAAATAAATGAAAGAAATAAGGTTAAGTTACACCGCTATAGCTATAATAGCTTTTCAAAATATTTTGCTTGATAGTAAAGCTAAAAGGAAAGTGGTATGCACATTTCTCTTGTGAAGTAACTGAGCTAAATGCATTGCAAAATTGGTATTAGGGGCTGCAAGAAAATCTTCAAATTTCATTTAATTACTCCCGTTTTTGATCATTTTAACATAACATGTCAACAATTTTTTGTGCTTCGCCAGCATTACAAGATACTATAAAGCATTTTAGCTAAATTTGTGGAAATGCTTTTGTGTGCTTTGTAAATTTTCATTATTTTTTCACCTATTTTAAAAATGGATTGGCTTCCAGAGTCTTTGCTTGCCCCTCGTTTACCCACCTCTTCAAATTGGGATGCTGGTGCTGCCACTGTTCTTTGTTGGATAACATGAGTTTTTATTATCCCATTTTACCATAGACAAGTACTTGAATTTCCAATATCATCCAGAATCATAACATGAAAAGATCTACTAAACTTACAAAGTCAATCTGGTTTTTTTAACTCGCCCTGGATTTTCAAGAATGCTTTGACATTTGCATGCACTAAAACCATAGTGCCGGATGAGTTGCTTGTTGCAGCACCCCAATGTAAATAGCTGAGGTCTTGTAATGTACGCTGGTACTCTGGCTATTGGCGCTTCACTATGGCTCAGGCTGCCCACTATCACAGGTAATGGTTGATCATAATTAGTCAAAATTTTGACCAGTAGAGTTAAACACTTTGATTTTTCACTCGCCCTATCCAACTACATGGCAATCGTTTGTGAGCGAAAGGCTTTGGAGGTTGACAAAATGGCGATGTTTATATGCGACATGTTACAAGAAATTCGAGCAATCACCAATGCGTCATGCATGTTATGTATTTGACGCTCAAAACAAATGTCGCCAGGACACGGACCAATCAAGTTCTTATATTGATTAGTGGTCACCAGCGTCTTATTTTGGATAAGACATGGAGAGCAGCGTACTTATAATGTAAATCTTAAATATTTGCCCTATAAATTTATTCAAGTGGCTTATAACTCACCCTGGCATTTTCAATATATGTGTCGGCATTTGCATGTAATAAAGCCATAACGGCGGACGAGTTGCCGGTTGCAGCTGCCCAATGTAACGCCGTGTTCTTGTAATGGTGATCTTGAATATTTGGACTGGCTCCTAGTGTAAGTAATAACCTTGTTGGGTCAACACTGGTAAGGAAAAATACAGAGAAGTAACAATGACTACTTTATTAGTGGTATTTTTCCCACAACATTTATTTTCGCCCTCAACTAGTCTAGCGCAATAATAAATGTGGCGTGAAAATAAATGTGCTGGGAAAATGGTCTTTGTTTATACTGCCACACATTAAACAATTCATGAGCGTGAAAATTAAAATGCACGAAATGATTAAAATTTACCGTGCTCAAAAATTACTGCGCAAGAAAATATTGGTGTTTACAGTGCTTACTTAAAGTAAATTTTAAGTAGAATAAAAAAACAAATGATGAGGAAAAATAGTTTGTTTCACTTGAAGTGCATTAGCTGATCACCTTAGGAATGGTAGAAGATCTTTTTAATTTCTGATTTTTGCATTATTTTGTTCAACTTGTGTGTAGTACCAACACAGTAAAAGACCCAAGGAAAATTTGGCTTAAAAAAATAAAATAATGGACAATATTAAAAAAATACTGACTAATTTACTTACTATGCACACGCTGTATTATGCGTCAATTTACTTCCCCGTATAGTCATAATAGTTTGTGTTAATCGGCTGTTTGCTGCATACTTAAAGGTTTATAGAGTATAGACGAGAAAGGAATTGATTTGTCTTCAACTTTGGTTACTTATGGTAACAAAGATCATCCCTAAATAGCCCTCCATGGTAGTCCAAAGTGGTGGCAATATTTGCAATCTCCCTTTTTAATATTTGTCTCCATAATCAACTACTGAGTCAAGCCTGCAGGGAAAATCAAATGATTGATACTTACCAAGGAATTTATAAAGGGGAACCGATACTCTCAGCAATTTTGATTTCACCGCCATGTAAATCCTATGGGACGGCAGTCATCTTAGATTGTTGCTCATGGAGGTTGAGTTATTGTACTTCCGTCATTTTACGGCTCCATGTGCCTTACTTTGAGAGTCTTCGCAACGGATTAGCGGGAAAATTGGCGTACTTTGATCAGAGCAAGTCGCAATACACGCTACACGGTTTGCGCGTGAAACAAAATGCACACACTGTATTATACGTCAAGTGAAGATTTACGTGATCTGCTTGGATATTGGGCCAAACTCCGAATACATCCGGAGGTACAATAACTCTGCTCCATGACCGACACAAATTGGCAGAGAAAACTGGTTCCCCTATGAAAATTCCTTGATACTTACGCAAATGTCTTGTAACACGACCACATGAGTGGCGTCATCCCATTCCCATCAGCCAAATTGGGGTCCTGGAGCAAAACAGAAGACAGTTGGTGTTGTTAAGAAGAATTATATAATAAATTCAACAGAAGTAATTGCGTAAAACCATTCACATGATTTTTTATAGCTATTGAGAAAGCCTTAAATAGTGCTTTTAAAAATACTACAGCGCTATACAGGGTGAGTCAAAATAAAGTGTAATCTAATCAGTGATTTTATATTACCAACCAGTTCCTTTTATTCTTTTGCAAAAAATGTTCCTGTATGAGATGTCAAATGTCATAAGCTTTCATAGAAAATTTACTGCGTTGAAATTGGACAAAGCATTCTAAAGTTATAGTCATTTGAGTGAAGGTACCCAATTTAAACGGCGAACAAACTAGGCTATTTTGTTACTGGCAACAAAGGCTGTTGTCTCTTTCAATTGTTATGATATGAATGCTTATGGAAATAAAATAACAAGAAAACAATAGGCTGTTGAATGTGGACTGTAAAATATCGGGTAGTTGGTGACTCTTGAGGTAATGACGTTCAGATCTCTCAAAAAAGATCTTTCAGAGCCTTTTCAGTTTATGTTACTGAGAGTTACGTGATCTTTAGCTTATAAACAATATTTTTAATAAAGCTTGAGGTGATGGGACCTGGTTGGCATCTGTAAACTACAAACTAAACAGACGGCAATCTTCAACCGGACTATGAGTCTGATATTAATTGCAACAAAAGCCAGTGCCGGTTGCTACATTGTTGTGCCATGATTTATTCTCCTGGCATTTGTTGTCAAGATTGTGTACTGATATCTGAAATGACCATCAGTGCTTTCATCTACATCATTTAATCTGCTTCAGGATATCTGCACAATGCGTGCCCGTTTGAAATTTTGAATGCAGCGTCAAGTTCATCAATGCACAATCAATAAGATATTACCCACTGCTGTACAGTTAAGTGGTCATGTTGAAGCAAATTTGTTCGACATCAAAATTGGGTACCTTTAATTAATCGGCTGTAACTTTTGAATGCATTGATCAATTTCAACAAACTAAAATGCTCATGAAAGCTGATTAAATTTGCTATTTATCAAGTATAATTAAAGTTGATAAACATAAACAGATTACCTGTAAAAAATTCCTCCATTGATTACACTTTATTTTGACTCACCCAGTAGAGTACTTTTGAAAATATTATTTAGGGTTATATAGTACTATAAAAAGTACTATTTAGGTTGGGCATCATTTGTGAGACCTTGCACGTGAAGCAACTTTCATGCACAAAATTATGCGCGCATCAGACTTACACGCAGAAGTCATTACGCAGATTTGCCTAATGTGCATATTCGTTGTAATCAATGTGCAAGTTTGATTTTTGAATAAAATTAATAACTAAATGTAAAAATGATAGAAATCTGAAATGTATTAATGCGGTATATAAAACAAATACTGAACTTTTTTCAGATCTCTGGATTAAAACTTTGGTCCTTCAGTGACTACAATTTTGCTATTTTATTTAGTCACTTCAGGGTAATAGTTTTAACCAGAGATCTTCAAGTCAGTATTTGTATATCAATATCTATCAAATATGTACCAAATATACAAGAACAGAAGTGCCACTGCACATGTGGAATGGTTCAAGAACCTTCTGAAATTTTCCTAAAAATAACTAAAGATTATCTATATTTGAACAATTCACCTAAAAATGTCCTAAAAATTTCAAAATTTTAAACAAATTTCCTGAATTACTCAAAGTGATACCTTTGTTGGAACTTTGAAAGTAGAATATTCAGTCACCTATTTCATTGGGAGTCTGTGAGTAAATTCCTGCAAGCTCCCTCAAATGAATGCATCAGACTTCATAGAAATATTCCGCCCAAGAGAATCCATATAGGTCATTGAGGGGTCCACTTTTGTTACATGTTTTTATTCCGGTTATGTCCGACATACTTCACTTTTTTCATTCACAATGCAAACATTTTCCTCTACATTATTTTGCAGTAAAGATATGACTTGCAGGACCCAGTGAACCCCTAACCCTGCTTCATTCTACAAATTAGTAATTTCAATGACAAATTGCAAATATGTCAAACATAACTGACATACATTTGACTTAATAGTAGAGGACCAGCCTGTAGGTCCCGTGACCAGCTCCTGGGAACAAAGGTTTGAAAGTGTTTTGGGGTTCCCTGATAGAAAACGAACATTTTTGACTTGGGCTATCCGCTTGTAGCCCCCGGGCATTTGGGGGAGGGGGCACCAAAGGTCAAATAGAGGTCAACTTTGAAAATTGTCCCAATCATATCAACTAATATATCAAATTACTCGTCTGGTCATAAG
>JXSR01S035546.1:15427-27891 GCA_000969725.1 Ophiothrix spiculata
TATAGAAAAGTATGCATTTTTAGATGTGGATTTTCATGTAGAAGATGATGGTTAGGTCAGTTTTGGATCAAATGTATGATTTTGGACCAAAGTCCAAAAAAACCTTGTTCTTGGACCATTAACTTTTAAACCTAATTAAAACTAAATATTGAAAAAAAGAATACAAGTTGGACCTCTTGTGTTTTTTAGAATCTAGAAACACATGTCTAGAAACACATTTCTCAAAGTTTTGATTGTTTACTTACTTTTTGAAATATTGCCATAAATAGGCCTAAATGACCAAAAAAAATTTGGGCCAATTTTAGACCTATTTTTGGTCAATACTATACTTTAGACAGTTTTTGTCATGTTGAAGCAACTTCAGTCAAGTTGAACAGCGACGGATGCATGTTTATGTTTTTCTTTTTTCACGAACAAACTTAGCAAGACAAACTGATTAAATAACTGAATTACGTTTATAGAACTTTAAACTAAATATTTCGTGGACAATAAGCTTGATTAGCTAAAAAAAGATAATGTCACTTAACAAAGGTTGAATTTTATTTTCATTTACGTTACTTTCTTCTTTTTGTTGGTACATTCAGATTTGTACAAAACTTATGTTTGACTATCGATTATTTTGTTTGATTTTTTGAATATTTTGACTGAAAATGTACCTTAATATTTTCATGTCAGATGCTTTATTTACATGTCTAATATCGGTAACACCCATTCTACATATATTTTTTTAGCGAAAAAGATGAACTTAGAGGTACACGAAGTCGCCTCGCGCTGCGCGCGTGGAATACTTAGCGGCAAAATAAATTTTGGTAGGGGGGGGGGAAGTGATGCAACCACCATTCCCCACCCCCACCCCCACCCTCCTTCGTAGAACTAGGTTTAAGCACCATTTTGGATGGGAAGCATTAAAACAGCAAAAGTGATTTTGAATCTGTTCAATGACACCATGATCATGAAAACCGGTTAAAAAATTATGGAGTTATGACATTACCAAATTCTTCCCCTGGGCAAAAATAACATCTTTAAAAAGTTGGATTTTCATTAGATGTTGCCAATAGATTATAGTGTCTTATATATAAATTGCATATATTTTTTATAAATCGATCAAATCCAATTCTTGACAAAAAATAGTAAATTGTTTTCGACACCAGATGCCGTTTCCCATTTATTGCATTAAATATTTAATCTTGATTACTTTGTATAAATATCACTCTAATCCATTTTTAACATAAAAATGTATTTGGGCAGCAATTTTTGACCCTATTGTGAGCAAGTGTTTGACATGTAATGATACCTAAATAAATGAATCTAAATCTAAATATTGGTAGAACAATCTATTATTTCAACTGGATAGTTATTTTTTTTAACCAGCATTTTGTATTTTACTTCAGAAAAAGTTGAAAAAAGTAGTATGAATATCTAGGGTATGTTATATTATAAAGTCTTGAACCCATTCTCTAAATTTATTACATTTTGGTTGAAAATAATATAATTATAAATATCATATATATTGATATTTTTGTAAATTTGTTTAAGTTGATTATGCTTTACTATTGATTATTTTTGTTTTTATTTGTGACATTTTTGACTGAAAATGTACTTTTATATGTTTTGATGTCAGATGCTTCATTTCAATATCTAATATTGGTAGTTTATAACAACTTTTACATCTTAACATATTGGAATAGCGCAATCTATTTTGACATAATTTACAAAATGAACTGTTTCCATTTCTTTTTGGTTCAAAAAACTGTGATTTGTGTGACATAATGTTCCTTGGAATTCAATACGAAACCCACAAAAGAAGCTTTCGACACCCTGGACATATTTACCTCTATAAACACAATCAGTTAGCTTTTACCTGCTTCATCACATAATCTTCCTTGGAATCCAGTTAGACATCTGCATGAAAAGCTGTTTGTACCGTCTTTACATGTGCCTCCGTTTTGACAAGGATCGCTCGTACATTCATTTATGTCTGGAAAACGAAGGAAATACCGTAATTTTGATAGATGTTGTCAAATAATCGTATGAAAAAATAAGTATAGAACATTGAATAATAAATCACAAAAAAGTGATTTTTTTTTTAAATCCGTGAATGCGGGAGAAAAAAAACCCAAAATGTTGTTTATTTAGGATTATTTAGATGTGTTGCAAACTACATTAAGAAATAATAAAAATTTATTTATAATAAGAAAACACGACGTGACTGATGTTACGTCGTGTTTTCATGTAGGTGCACGGTTGCTGCATTGCAGTTTGGCCTTAAGTAGGTCTTTGGAAATTTTCCTTTGGTGATTTGAATAGTGTTTTTATAGATTGTTGTTTGTTTGTATTTTAGCTCGTTTGTTTTTTCTTTTCTCTATGTCAATGTCAAGTGATGCGTGTTTAGAATGTGCCAAAGTCATCAAAAGCAACCACAAAGTAATATTTTGTAAACATTGTAAAAAGTATATACATAAAAAAGTGTACAAACCTTAAACGAAGTGAACTGAAAATATTAAATCCTTGCAACTGGGCATGTAAGAACTGTACTCTTAATGTTACTGATAATGATGATGTATCCCCTGAATCAGAGGATATACAAAATCACCTACGTGAACTAAACAATCTTACTAAAAATATTGATATTCATAACATGGATTTTAGTAAATATGATAACATGTTTTTTTATTTAATTCGTAGGGGAAACACAACTATGGAATCTGAATAAGACCATGATGTCCAACAACCTAAAACCGAATGTACTTATGTAACTAATGACCAACTCTCTCAGATGTTACAAAAACACAATGAAAATATTACCCTTCTAAATGTCAATATAAGAAGTCAGAACAAAAACTTTGAAAAACTTCAAATGTGTCTAAAAACATTAGATAATAAATTTACCATTATTGGTCTTTCAGAAACGCACCTTAAAGATAAGCCAAGTGAATATTTCAACCTACCAGGTTACAATTTTGAGCACATTGACAGAATTGGTGGTAAATCTGGAGGTGTTGTTATGTATATATTCTCTGATGTCAAATATAAAATACGAAAAGATTTATGTGAAGCCACTCCCAATTTTGAATCATGTTTTATTGAAACAGAAAACAGTAATGCAAACAAATCTTTGTTCGGTGTTGTTTATAGAGCACATACGTCGATAGATAATTTCATATATGAGTTTAATCCTATTTTGCAAATTATTAGTAAAGAAACATTTCAATATTGATTTACTCAAAGACGATTGTGACCGACAAACCCATGCATATCTTGACTTAATATATTCTCATTGCTTAATCCCGTCAATTCTAAAGCCTACAAGAATAACCAAAATGATTGATAATATCATTACAAATTGTAGTAGTGCGTTGAAGACTGCAATCCTAATAACAGATATATCTGACCATTTACCTACAATTTTAATGACTGAAATGAGAAATGCTAAGAAAAGATCAGACATCAAAAGGTGAGAACAAATTTACATACAAGAGAAACTTTACTGAAGATAATGTATGTAGACTGAAATTAAAATTATCTGAAGTAAACTGGAATGACATTCTGCATGGCTCTGACGTAAATATGGATTATAATATTTGTATAGATAAA
This sequence comes from Ophiothrix spiculata, assembly GCA_000969725.1. NCBI lineage: Eukaryota > Metazoa > Echinodermata > Ophiuroidea > Amphilepidida > Ophiotrichidae > Ophiothrix > Ophiothrix spiculata. The sequence continues at coordinate 19,022 of JXSR01S035546.1, forward strand.
TTTAATGAATTATATAATGATTGTATTCCTTTAAGGAAACGATGTATAAATAGACGTAAAACTCCGCAGTCACCCTGGCTTACCAAAGGACTTTTAAAAAGTATCCAAATAAAAAATAAGTTATACAAAGAGTATTTACATTGCCCCAATGACATAAGAAATATGAAATTTAAGATGTACCGTAATAAGTTAAATAGTCTTATTCGTAAGTGTAAAAGTGAATATTTCTACAACAAATTCAAGAACACGCAGAATGATATAAAAGAAACATGGAAAACAATTAATTCCATGATTGGACGTGGTAAAAACAATAACCAACCTGATAAATTCAAATCAAATACTGAAGAAAACATTAATGATCCTGAAAAAATATCAAATGCTTTTAACGACTTTTTTGTCAGTATTGGTTCCAAATTAGCTTCGAATATTCAACATTCAGGTAAAGATTATTATGAGTATCTTACACAAGCCAACCAAAAATGTATGTTTTTAAAACCTGTTGTTGCTGACGAAATTATCATGATAATAAACAAATTTAATCTAAATAAAAGCCCTGGTCACGATGACATTGGAAATATGATCGTGAAAAAAATTGCTCGTGAAATTTCGGAACCTCTTTCGATTATTTTCAATTGTTCTCTTCAAACCGGCGTTGTACCAAATCAACTTAATGTGGCTAAGGTAATACCAATATATAAGAAAGATGATGCAGAAATATTCTCTAACTATAGACCTGTGTCTGTACTTCCATGTTTTTCAAAAATACTTGAAAGGTTAATGTTCAATAGATGTATGGACTTCATAGATAATAATAAGTTATTAAATAAAAAACAATTTGGATTTAGATCTAACCATTCAACTCAAATGGCAATCATTGAACTTGTCAATAACATAACTAAGTCTGTAGAACAAAATAAAAGTACACTTGGCATTTTTCTCGATTTATCTAAAGCCTTTGACACCATTGATCACAATATATTATTACATAAGCTTGAACAATATGGATTTAGAGGTATTGTATTAGAATGGTTTAAGAGTTACCTTGAAAACAGAAAACAATTTGTTCGTTACAAATCTTGTGATTCAGAATTCAAATGTATAACTTGTGGAGTTCCACAAGGTTCCATTTTGGGACCATTGTTATTTATACTTCATGTAAATGATATTGTAACTGCTACTTCGCTATTTGACATCATATTATTTGCAGATGATACTACTTTACTATATTACGATCCTGATATTGCTTCAAAAATAAATACAATCCATAAAGAATTGACTGAGATAAATAATTGGTTTAGAGCAAACAAACTGTCGATAAATGCCAGTAAAACAAATTACATGATTCTAGGAACTACACATCTTACCAAAAAGTATACCGTTTTAAATGTTGAACTATTGAAAGGCACTTCTAACAAACAAAATTGATAGCTTAAATGTACCAAAAAAAACCAAATAAATTTTATTCTTAACGACGTTTCTTTACAAAGAGTTGCTTTTACTAAGTTTCTAGTTGTCATTATTGACGAAAATCTGACTTGGAAGAATCACATAGACGCGATATCTAAGACCATCTCAAGAAATGTAGGTGTGCTTATTAAACTTAAGCACTATGTACCAGAATACATTTTACATTCATTATATTGTACTTTAATATTACCATACATTAATTATGGTATTCTTATTTGGGGTATCACGTGTAAAAGTTATTTAGATAAAGTCACTAAGTTACAAAAATGGGCTATCAGAACAATATCATGTGCACATTATAAATGTCATACAGCGCCTTTGTTTAAAAAACACAATGTACTAAATATATGCGATACATTTAAACTGGAACTAGGTATATTTATGTACAAACACCAAACAAAGCGTCTCCCAAGTGTTTTTTTCAGAATACTTTATCAAAAATAACCAAGTTCATAAATATCAAACAAGAAATTCATCAGACTATACCATTAATATAACAAAGAAAAAGCTTTTTGACCGTGAAGTTCGCACAATGGGTCCAAGCTTATGGAATACATTAGATTCAAATATAAAACAATGTAAGACTGTCAAACATTTTAGAAATGTGTATAAATCCAATATTCTTGCTAGTTACAACTGAGTTTGTTGGCTTTTGGCATGCCTAACCCTGTGCTTTGTTTGGTTTTCGTATGCGTTTTGTCCCCTTTTGCTTTTATTTTGTGTGGTTGAAACAGCAGGGATGGTCCCTTCGGGCCTTTTTGGCCTTTTGACCATTCCCACAATATCTTGTCTCGTTTTATGTGTTTTTATAATATTTGTCTGTATGATATTGTGAATAAAATTGATTGATTGATTGATGTTAGTCTTTTTTATATAGACCACTTTCGTATATCCCATAATGCATCTTGAAAGTACCACAAATACGGGACCTTGTGACGTATCTTGCTCAGTCTACCATATTTGAAGTTGTGCGCATTGCGCACAACTCGACTGCGCAAAATACATCACAAGGTCCCGTATTTGTGGTACTTTCAAGATGCATTATGGGACATACGAAAGTCGTCTATTGCCCTGGATCGAATCAAATACGGGACCTTGTGACGTATCTTGCTCAGTCTACCATATTTGAAGTTGTGCGCATTGCGCACAACTCGACTGCGCAAAATACATCACAAGGTCCCGTATTTGTGGTACTTTCAAGATGCATTATGGGACATACGAAAGTGGTCTATTGAAAAGAGGTGGCCAGCAAAGCAAGAGTATAGTTTGCATTTTAACGAGAAAGTTTAACAATAAAAATATGTGTAAATAAATTGCTGGCCTTCGTACGTAGGTCGAAAGTTTTTTTGTTGCTGTTGCAAAATCGGGCCAGCGCAGAACTGGCGGACTTTCTACAATTGTTTAAGGATATCTGAATACCGTTTTCTTCATCCACCTTCATGAGTGATTTGTATAAAGTCAAATCTGATAATGGAAATGCACTTGTGGCATAATTTGTAATATCCTGGTAGTCATAGAAAAAATCTTTCGAACTCACCTATTTGACAAAGATCTCCTTCCCAACCTGGTCTACATTCACAGAAAAATCCGCTGCCATCCTCCAAACAGTCGCCGTTAAGACATGGTGAAGAAGAACATGCACCAAGGTTTGACTCTAGAAAAATGACACGACAGTATCATATTACTTCACATCTATCTAGCTTCTACTCAAAACTTTACACTTGTACCAGACTGTTGACTTGTAGAATTTCTTGAAAAGAAACATTTATTGACGCCTGCGACTTTAAACGCCAAAGAGTATGAATGTCACACGGACAGCTTCTCCTATAATCGCGTTGATCGCTTTAAGGGCACAGTTAACCCCTCATTTTCTGAAATATTTTACGCTTTGCAACCCAGCAACCGATAAGTACGTCTATAGAAAAGTATGCATTTTTAGATGTGGATTTTCATGTAGAAGATGATGGTTAGGTCAGTTTTGGATCAAATGTATGATTTTGGACCAAGGTCCAAAAAACCTTGTTCTTGGACCATTAACTTTGAAACCTAATTAAAACTAAATATTGAAAAAAAGAATACAAGTTGGACCTCTTGTGTTTTTTAGAATCTAGAAACACATGTCTAAAAACTCATTTCTCAAAGTTATGATTTTTTACTTACTTTTTGAAATATTGCCATAAATAGGCCTAAATGACACAAAAATAATTTTGGGCCAATTTTAGACCTTTTTTTGGTCAATACTATACTTTAGACAATTTTTGTCAGTTGAAGCAACTTCAGTCAAGTTAAACAGCGACGGATGCATGTTTATGTTTTCTTTTTTCACGAACAAACTTAGCAAAACAAACTGATTAAATGACTGAATTACGTTTATAGAACTTTAAACTAAATATTTCGTGGATAATAAGCATGATAAGGTGAAAAAAGATAATGTCACTTAACAAAGGTTGAATTTTATTTTCATTTACGTTATTTTCTTCTTTTTTTTTTGGTACAGTCAGATTTGTACAAAACTTATGTTTGACTATCGATTATTTTGTTTGATTTTTTGAATATTTTGACTGAAAATGTACCTCAATATTTTCATGTCAGATGCTTTATTTGCATGTCTATTATCGGTAGCACCCATTCTACATATATTTTGTCATTTACAAATGAACTGTCTCCATTTCTATTTGGTTCAAGTAACTCTGATATGTGTGACATAATGTTCCTTTGAATTAAATAGGACATCAACAAGAAAAGCTTTCGACACTTTTGACATATTTACCTCAATTTTAACAAGAATTAATAGTATACACCGTAAAGCGGGGTGTAAGTTTATACCTGTTTCACATAATGTTCCTTTAAATCCATTAAGACATCTACATGAAAAGCTGTTGATATCGTCGACACATGTGCCTCCGTTTTGACAAGGATCACTCGTACATTCATTGATATCTGGAAAACGAAGGTAGTAAAAATGATAGACATTGTCAAATAATAATATTTAAAAGTACAAAATAAGATATGATAAATCGCAAGAACTGCAACAAAAAAAAAGAAGAAAAAAACGCGACTGCGGATGTAAAATTCCAAAAGTTTATGTTTGTATTCGTTTTAAATGTATACATGTAATATTAATCAAATTGTTTGTGTATCACCTGTGGTAGAGCGGCAGAATGCAATCAACACTGTGATAGATAAGGACAGATTCCTTTTATCCGTTTGCGGTGCGGTTGCGATGCGTTTTGCACTGTAAGTGTACTGGTAGTTGTATTAATTTAAAGCACCTGGTCGAATAGGACCAGGATCTGAGATTCAATTTTGACAGTCCGTTTTCAACACGATTCCTCATGCGTTCCGCATGCGGTGTGTTTTGAATCGATATAACAGTTTTCAGCCAGAGAGATTCCTTTTATCCGGTATGTTTGCGGTGCGGCTATCCGGAAACGCATGCGTGTACTTGAATCGGTTCCTGGAGCGATTCATCCATTTTAAATGCGTTTTGATCATGCGGAAACTTTTCAATAAGGGAAACGATGAAATGAAACCACATTGAAAACGGACGGACTAAATTGAATCTCAGCTTTCAACCTGATACCATTTAGCTCAATTCAATCGTGTTCTTTAAATTACCGTACTTTTCTATATTGACGCATAGGTGCCTCTAAACGGGAACAAAACAATTCTGGACAAACGTGATAGCGCCATCTTTTATTAAACTACTGTTTATTAAGGATACGTGGATAAACTTACGTTTTTCTCTGTTTATCTATTAGAAATCGTCTGTCAGGGTCGGCTTGTAATGAATAATCGATTTGATTGTCGTGGTAATTATCAATGTTTTCGAACTGCTTATTCCACATTCATTGAATGAATGTGAACAGGTGTATTAGTAATATGTGATCTATATTTCTTTAGTAAATGAATTAGTCAGCAACTTGCATTTTTTTCTCAATTCATTTATTTATTTGTCAACCTACAGGGTTTAATTGGGCAGGTTATTATATTTTTTGGTGGGGCGGTCCTAGAGGTGATTGCAGTGATGATACGGCATTGTCACGCGTTACCAATGGATGTTAGCTGTTTTTCAAGTTGTACAACCTCTGATAACTGGCAAACATTTGAAGATCTCTCCATGGACGCATCTTAAGTGTTTTTTTAATCCAAGTTGAAATACATGCAAAATTTTCAAAATGATTAAATTTCTAATAACTTGATCAATAACACTAAAACACTCATAAAAATTAAATGGAGATATAATTTGATAAATAAAAAGATGAATAAATTAATAAAGAAATAGGCCTTAAATACATTTAAAAAATAAAATAAATTTTACGCTAAAAGTCAGAATGGGACTCGAACGTAGATGTACATGTTCCACACTTGACAATGTTCTAAATCTATACCACTAGACCAAGCAAGGAACCGATATACGTGATGAATGTAAAATCCCTATTATCTCATATAGTATGCGTGATCAGATCGATAGAAAGAATATTAAAAGTTGAACTGCGTCGTGATTATGATGATGCAAAAGCCACTAAACATGTACAATAGTTGCGCAATAAATCACTTTGAAAGTTATGAATGATTAACCAATGCTTGCATCAAATCCCTAATTGGATCAATGGTCTCAGATGATATGTTGGTACCCGAGAAACCATGGTTCGAATCCTACTCAGCCCTATATTATAACAATGCTGTTTTTTTTCCTTCTTTTTAATTCCTTAATTTTAATATAGCATTAAATAGCATTGTAATTGGCAGAGTGAAAATATGGATTACATGCCTATGATGGAATCAATTTCAGCTCTTATCCAGAAGTCCAATAACAGACTGAATGACTCAAAAAATATTTTGAAACGCCAACAAGCAATATACTTTTATGTAGAATTCAAAGGTAACTCGAACTTCCAATCAATATATGTACGAATTAAAGTCTGCGTGACCGTTCAGAATGATTTGAGAGTCAATGCGTTTCAATAGATCAAGCAAAACATAAGTTTATTCACGTATCCTTAATAAACAGTAGTTTAATAAAGGATGGCGCTATCACGTTTGTCCAGAAATTTATTTGTTCCCGTTTAGAGGCACCTATGCGTCAATATAGAAAAGTACGGTATACCACTACCAGTACCCTTACAGTGCAAAACGCACCGCAACTGCGCCGCAACGGAAAAAAGGAATCTAGCCTATAGAAAACTCGAACAAACCCATCACTTCTGTGGTGGCAGAGTTGTAGAGCTCCCGGCTAGTAAATCGAGAGGATGTGGGTTCGATTCCTATTCACAGCAAGTAAATTTTGCAATTACTTTTGCTACGTTCGCGCTGTTACTCACTTCTTACATTTATATGATACTATTTCGTAATAATAATACACAAAATGTTTTAAGCAATTCTAACTTTTTACGTATATACACGTATAATATTAATCAAATAGCTTGTGTATCACTCGTCTGATCGCCTGTGATAGAACAACAGAATGCAATAAACACTGTGATATATAGGAAACTCCAACGAACCCATCACTTCTGTGGAGTGCCTGGCTAGTAAAATGGGAGGTTGTAGGTTCGAGTCCCATTCACAGCAAGTCCCTTTTGCAATTACTTCTGCTAAGTTCGCGGAGGTTACTCACTTCTTACAAGTTTATAATATTGTGTCTGACTTTCCAACTTTCTGACTACATGCGCAGACGTGTTAGTGGTTCTTTAGGTTGCGCAAATAATTTAAATGTAAAGTGTAAATAGATGAATCAAAAAGCAAAATGAGATTTTTAAGGGGGATTTCTGGTAAAAAACATGCTTTTTCTAAATTTTTACTAAATTTTCAATTGAAAAAAACTTTAATGTATACGCCTGAAGTACCAATAAGAAATAGGTAGTTTTATTGTATCCGTTTATGCCCGTTGAATTTGGACATATGTCACGGAAACACAAGTAACTCCGCAACCGTATAATATTTTTTCAGGTTAAAGGTGTCCGCTTACCCATAAAAATATTATCTGTGTCGTCACAAATCTCATTTTTGCATTTTTTGCCCATGTCTTTGTAACAATAAGACGATTTTGCGGGAACAAATGTGTTTTCTTTTTCAAAATTGGGTACGTTAATCGGCAAAAAATTAAAAACGACAATTTTTGTTTCAAAATTCCAGCCTTTTGATGATACATACAATGCAAAAGTATATACATTTGCAATTTTAGGTAAATTTGTACACACGGTTATGATCTTACTCTTGTTCCCATCAAATCATATGGGAAACAGCAACAGAATAAAACCTCACAATAAAAACACATATTCTGAACTGTGTACTTCATGTAGGCAAGTTAATGATACTGAAACTTTACATATCAATGAAACACAAAAATCACTATACATTTATGAAAGGAACCCTTTAATCGAAGATTTTCCCTCAATTTCGTGATTTTCCGAAAAAATCAGTATTCTTTCTTTTTTAGCAAATATTGTATACATTATGTATCAGTTTCCTCGATTTGTTATTTATCAAATATAAAAGAGGAAACTTAATTGAATTATTCTGAATGAAGAAAGTAAAAAGAAGGTAAAATTTCACATTTCACGACAAATGCCGGTGAAAAAAACCCTGAAAGATCTATCTCTAAAATCGTCCAGCGGGCAGTAGGTTTTAGAGACTGGTTGCCTAGTCTCTGAAACTGAGCGTCCTACGGACGTCCAATTCTGAAACACATTGTCTGCCGGACTTTTGTTACAATTGTTATCGAATATTACTGAACGTGGTATTCAGATTTTTATATCATCATTAAAATATTCTAGTTAAACAGAAATAAAAAATCATAAAAAAAGCATTACACCAAAAAATCATTAATCTATCATGGTCATTTTATTACTCTGAACACTGACATTCCTTCCAGTCGAGAAAACAAATTAGAGACAATTACTTCAATTATTTAATTTAAAAAAAACCACACAAACACAAACACGTGAACATATAAATATTTAATATTTAATGATTAAACATTATTCATTTTTTAACCACAAATTCATGTTGTTTGATTCACAAAACGTTAAAAAGCAGTACAAATAACTGGAATTGTTGAATAACCCATTTTCAACATTTTAGTTCATTTTGATTGAAATTTAGTTATGTTGTGCCCATTTATTGGTATTTTTTGTGAATTTAGATTTGTGAAAAAATGAGGGCGCTATACATATTATTTTATTATCGATTATGTTGTTTGATCTGTGAAGATTTTTGCTAAAAATGATAAAAATGTTCTTGACGTCAGATGCTTCATTTGCATATCTAAATTCGGTAGTATACAACAGCATATAACTTTTACATCTAAAAATGTTTGTTTTTTATGAATAGTGCCATCTATTTTGACACTTACAAATAAAATGTACCTATTTCAAAATATCAAAAATTCACCTTTTTCC
>JXSR01S035547.1:4096-19280 GCA_000969725.1 Ophiothrix spiculata
TTATGATATATAAAGGTAAATACTTATGTTGGAAAAATGTTGGAAAATTTCTTTTCGCAATCTATCAAAAACTTTATATAGTATGGTTCAACTTCCAAATTTGACAGTGTTGACCTTGTATGAAAGGTGTTGCAAGGTTGCTGAATTCAACAACATTGACAAATATTTGTTGAACTGCTACCGGATTGGGAAGCCGGACCTAATTGTTCCACATTTTGAAGGACATGGGGATACAGATTTTTTCTTGTGGTGACCAATTTTTAACTTGATGTAAATTGTGATTCTAAGGCCAAGACTATAGTTTTCTCCAGCTATACCAAATATTTGGTGCTACATGTCTTCATGGTTACATTAAATTTAAATGCACTTTCTAATCAATAACATACATAGGCTTGGTGATGAAAAGTATTTGACATTGCATACAAAAAAGTGAGGTGCATTGATTTTTTATCACCTAGCCTCCGTTATTATTAGAAAATACATTGAATTATAAATTAGATAATCAAATTACGAACACTTGTTGCACCAAATATTTGGTAGCTCAGAGAATTACAAAACATTTTTGTTCTATATTTTTCACAATAATTCTTCCTAATTGTGTGAATCACCTCAAGGAAAGATATTTATCACGAAAAGATCTAAGTAAAGAAGTCAACATTAAAAGTACAGTTGAATAAATAGTGTTGTTATTCAAAAAATGTTTGCACCATGGTAAAAGATTCATTACATCATATGAGTAAAATTCTGAACGAAAATGTGTACAAAAATGACGTAAGTATATCTTGCATGTTTGAAGGTGATGGGTGGGCGTCAAATGTGAACCTAATTATTTATAGGATCTGAGCTAGTGTGATCCACCATCGATGTAAGGCTGCGATCACATAGAAGTATACGGTATACGATTTTCGCTTTATGTGAATATATAGGAGAGGCACTCATATTCGGATACCCTGGTCACATAACCTTGCGGCAAGGTTACGATGTGCTTACAGCGTCATACCAGGTAGATTTCAACGGACACCGATCGGACATCGGCCGGTATCCGTAAGCCTTAGAGACGCCGGAAGCATACCGCAAGAATTCAATTCTGAGTAAAAACCCTTGAAACGTGTATACGATGTCTTCATTTGTGGTCTAATAACCACCGAGGTCGACAGGTAACCGACCGGGCATCGCAAGAGCTTGCAAGCATTCACCGGTGTCATACCAATGTCATACCGGCGTAGTCCATCTAGATGGACCTCGCAAGTGAACGTGAAGCGTGAGGGCCATCAATTTACAAATCCAAGACATGTGAAATATGATACCACCCTGTAATTCAAGAAAAGGCAGATTGTGATTACAAAAATCCTTTGCCTTTCTTCTATTATTCAAGTCTGAGTCAAATATAATCATATCTGTTTAGCTAGTATTGACTGGGTACCATTTTTTTATAAGAGAAACACAGCAGGGGGTTTGGTGTGTAAGTTGATGGACCATGCGCTCCCTTGTGAGGTCCATCTACATAGACTATAATGGCGTTGCAGCTTCCTTGGGCATACCAGACACCGGTCGGCGACCATTGATTATATGACCAGGGTGTTAGCGAAGGAATAATTACATGTACCTATTAATTTCAAATAGGAATACCTTCCCGGGAGCGTATAGTGAATATCGTATACAGTATACTTCTATGTGATCGCAGCCTAAAGGCCGAACTGTGTTTTTTCACTATGAAACATTTGATCATGATGTAAAACTTATGTGTGACTCAAAATAAAATAACTTAACACCGAGTTAAAAACAGATTAAACTTTGTGCTAAATTGCATCAACATTTACATCGCATCAAATGTTTGTTAGTTATTGTTACGATCAGATTTTTTATGATCAGATTTATTTGGTGATAACACGACCAAATGGTTGGTAGCAAAAAATTGTGTTGAGGTCGAGTATTATAGTTCGGCCCTTACGTCTATATGCGGATTGATACAAATTGTTTTGTTTTTCACTTAACTTATGGTCATATTTAATGGGACCATTTAAAAAAAAATGATTGGAAAAACTAAACAGAAAAATTGTTTGTTTATATTAAAGGTTTAAAGTTTTATGTGTTTCCTTCTATTTGTCTTCCTTAAGACAGTATTGCAGAAATATGTTTTTATTGTAAATTTTCTGGAGAAAAATACACATTTTCTAGAAAGGTTTTCACAGGCCTGGATTCAAGAGAGAATCACACCAAAATTAGAGAAAAAATGAATGTCTATCCATCTATTGTGAGGAGAGCCAGGCAGTAAGGCTTTGCAAGATATATTTTGCTTGAAAAGTTTACATCAAGGTGATGACAAAATGATGTTAGATATCAAATAAATATTATGGTGTTTTATGCGATAACTTGCATCATTTACATAAACAGAAAATATCCTAAGGATTTTGTTATAGACATGGAACCTAAACCAAGCCCAGAAAATCACATGTTGGTATGCTAGCCTTACTCCTTACAATGCTCTCGTCAGGGTTTGCTTTCTGTTCAATACTCACATCGGAGATCTATCAAGATCAAAGAAATTATAAAGGGGAATCAGTTCTTGCCGCCATTTTGATTTGACCACCTTGTAAATCCTTTGGGATGGTGGCCATCTTGGATTGTCGCTTATGGGGGGCGAGTTATTGTACCTTAAGAATTTTATAACTACACGTGCCACACTTCCGAGTCTTCGAAATTGATGAGCGAGAAAATTTGCGTACTTTGATTAGAGCAAGTCTCAATAGACACTACTTGAAATGCAGAGAGGGTTTGTGTGTGAAACAAAATGCAGGCGTTGTATATATGCATGAAGTAACAATTCACGTGATCTGCCCGTATATAGGGCAAAACTCCGAACATATTCGGAGGTACAATAACTCTGCTCCATGAGTGATAACAAAATGGCAGCAAGTGCTGATTCCTCTTTATTATGTCTTTGATCTAGATAAACTATGAATTAAAAGGTGGCTCACACTATGATGAATTGAACACAGGAAGGCAACACTGACCCAAGTCCATGCTTCCGCACAAAGGATGTATATTGCCCTACAATGGTGACTATAATTACTTGCAAAAATTAATATTGGACATTGATCATCACTTCCTTCTGTATGAGGTAAGGTAGCGTGGACTTGGGTCAGTATTGCTTTTCTATATTCAATTGCCAGCGTAAGGTGTTGAATATGAAAATCAAAGACGACACAGACGTAAAGCCACGACAAAGACTTAACTCTGGCAGCCTGCAGTGCCTAGCGAATAAGGGTCAAACCATACTTCTTTTGAGCTATCAAACATTTGGTGCAAGAAGTCTTTGTTATTACATTAATTCCAAATTATGCATCTCCTAATCAATAACGGATGCTTGGTGTTGAAAATCACCAAACATTTGACATCAAAGAAAATTTTGTGGTGTATTGATTTTTCATCACAGAGCCACTGTTATTAATAGAAAATACATTGGAACTATATATCAGATTATAAGATAACAAAGACTTGTTGCACCAAATGTTTGATAGCTCAAAAGAACTATGTTTTGACCCTAAGTCAGTGTCAAGGGATGGCACGAGTGACATTCGCTCTTGTTATTTGCTAAAATGGAGAGCGAATGTCGCTCTAATATCACTCGCCCGAGTGACATTCGCACTTGATATTTGCTAAAATGGAGAGCGAATGTCGCTCTAATATCACTCGCCCGAGTGACATTCGCACTTGATATTTGCTAAAATGGAGAGCGAATGTCGCTCTAATATCACTCGCCCGAGTGACATTCGCACTTGATATTTGCTAAAATGGAGTGACATTCGCTCTTGATATTCACTAAAAAGGAGAGCATATGTCGCTCTAATTGTGCGAATATCATTTAAATCAATGAAAGCAAATGTCACTCACGCATTAGAAGTGCTGTGATATTAAATAAACAAACTCAAGAATATTCAAAGCGATATTTGCTTCCACTCAATTTGAAGTATAGCAAATGTCATTATATCTGTTAATTGAATGTCCCTCCCCGTTTAAGTGAAGTTTTCTCTGTAGTATGAGCGAATGTCACTCTGGCGAGCGAATGTCTTTGGACGCCAAGCTATTTACTTTGAAGTTTAGACCTTTTAAAATGTGTAATATATTTGCATTAAAATATTATGTACAAAAATCAACAAGTACTTGTTTCTGTCTTGTCTTTATTTGTGTCCTGATTGAACATTACAGAAGATCATTGTCATTTCACTTAAGATACCTTTAGCATCATTCTTTGGGGTGGTCACAACATTTTTTTTAACTTGAACATGAAACCAGTTTTTTAATAGTTTTACAATATTGAGATCAATTAAATTATCGAGGAAATACAGCCAATAATAAATAAATTTTAACACACTTGAGCGAAATCATACAAATAGCACTTACTAACTTGTTTGAACTGTACTGGGTTTATTCTTGAAAACAGAATTAAAATATGTGACCCTTTTTATCGAAAGGTACATTAAGGGTCCCAAAATCAAAACTGATATTTTGGTCTCATCTGAAAGCTGAGATTTTAAGCTTTAAAATGACACCTTGTAAATTGGTAAAAAGCATCGAGCTGATTCAGAAAACTATAGATCTGAGAAAATTGAGTTTAAAATTTTTTGTACCTAGTAAAACTTGAATGGAGAGATATTTTGGTTGATTTTTATCTTGATTTCTTGCACATTTTCTTATATTTTGGATGTTGGAACCTGATTAATAGGATAGAATACACTTCAAAGATAACCTTTCTGATGAAATTAGAAATTCGACCTTGGACGTGATTTCTGACTATGCTCAGCTTCAATTGCCCGTATCTCGCAATTTACTATGCCGACCTTTCGATATAATGGGACACATATATTTATTCTGTTAGAATGATAACCAAAACTATAAATATGCTTAAGTTCAAGTACGAAGCACTGTGACATATTGAAAAAATTAAGCATTGGGTCATATTCAGTGAATTTCTCTCCTGATCATTGGTATTATGGGTCAATCAAGTGTCGTTTCTCTACAAATAGTATACCTCGATCATCATCAATTTGGGTCAAATCAAGTGACATTTTCTCATAAAATACCTTGGTTTACAATTTTGGATCAAATTTGACACCTTTATCATTGTCATTTTGGGTCAAATTTAGTAATTTTTTTTCAAATACCTTGATCATCGTCATTTTAGGTCAAATCCAGTTACATTTTTCTTCAGATACCTTAATTGTCATTTTGGGTCAAATCAAATGACATTTTCTCATAAAAACTTATAAAATACCTGTTTCATCATTTTTGGTCAAATCGAGTAAAATTTCACTTCAGATACAGGCCTGTCAGATACCTTGATCATCATCAGTTTGGGTCAAATCAAGCGACATATTTCTTTGACAGCTTGTCATTTTGGGTCAAATCAAGCAACTTTTTTTCTTCAGATACCTTGATCATCGTCATTTTTGGTCAAATCGAGAGTCATTTTTTTTTATCAAGTGTCGTTTTCTTCGAATTCCTTAATCGTTGTCATTTTGGGTCAAATAAAGTGACTTCTTGTCAGATACCTTAGTCATCGTCATTTTGGGTCAAATCAAGTGACATTTTTCAGAAAACTCATAACTCATTCAGATTCATAGAATGCATGAGCAATTAAAGAAATACAACCACAACTCTAAAATGAAACAACCTATAGCATCAAAATTTGCATCACTTTAAAGCTTGTAATGTCTTGTAAGTCCTCAGAAAAAGATTTGACATAACATGTATACCACTATATATAGTTGTGAAGTCAGAAACTTGTGTAAGAATGGATCATGAAATTAATTCGGACCTTGATTGTTGTCATTTTGGGTCAAACCAAGTGACATTTCTCTTCAGATACCTCAATCATTGTCATTGTAAAAAAATATTCATTGTGAAAGTCATCAAATCGAAAAATATGACATGATTTGATAATTATATACAATACAATCTTGCATAGAGTGTGCAGAAAATGTAAGGCCCATTGCTAAGTCAACTTAATACGCTGGGGAAGTAGTGACGTCACAATTATGATAATTAGCCCAACACATGCGATCTGGTTCCAAACAAATGATTATGTCCACTGATCATACGTATTAACAGAATAGGCGTATGTAAACATACAAATCAGACTGATTTTTCTCAGTTGGAAAACAAAAATAACGGCAGGGGTCCCGTCCTGGCTTGTGATCACAACCTTCAGCATGAAAGGTCTGCATGTTTTCCCTTATTTTTGTTTTAGACGTATGTAATGGTATCAAATAGGAGAGTGACTTTTTCCCCATAGACTTAACGTGTGGAAAAACTGTCCATCCCAGTTTGTTTGGAACCAAAACGCACGTGTTCGGTGATTACATAAATTATGACGTCACTACTTCCCCGGCGTATATAACATAGAATTGATGTTCTATTAGTATGCAATTCTTTTAGAAGTCTCCATAATTTACATCCATTGTGTTTTAGCAAAAATCATTATGATAAAATAATATGTGTTCGTTCAACTTGAACCAGCTGTAAATGCGACAAACTATATTTTGAGCTACGTCTAAAAATACATGCACAGGTTTAATTTTCCAATTGTGATGACTCACCCCAAAAAGATGGACTTTGCGACAGAACACTTTTCAAGAAACAGGTGAAAATAGGCAGCAAAAAATAAACAAAATAATCAGAATTTCCAACAGTTTTTCTGTTGTAAAATTTGATCGCCTTGATCAATTTCAACAATTAAGGTGTCATTTTAATACTTAGAAGATGCTGCAACAGATAAAATGAAAAAATCAAAATTGATATCATCTGCAAAGTCCCCCCTTTCAGGGTGAGCCATCACAATTGTGTTTTTCCCCCGTAAATTCACACTCTTTGTGGTTGGTTCAAAGTATCTACAAAATTTCATTTCAATAAAATGATCAGATATATGAAATATCCTATATGTTTGGAGGACCATCAACAGAAAACATGAAGCTTACTGATCCTTGAACGCATTAATCTCAGTTTTACCTGTTACTCCCCGACAACCTTTGCAGGGCCATAACTTGACTTCTTGAAACCGAGTGAAATTCCTGCCATGTCAGTTTGGCGGAACTCACAATTCAGATACGTATCTGTATTTGGATATCCACGTTTCATAATTCTGATACCTGTATCAGAATTCTGATACGCCTGTCGTTGCGCACCTTTCAAATTGATAGTGCAAGATGGCAAGTAAATGTAGAAAATCTTTGTTGCATCTACGATAAATGTATCTTTGCAAATGTCATTCCCATCTGTGCAATTCCAGCGGAACAGCTTCGAAACATGTCCTGATCACAGAAAGCAAAGTAATTTGGCCAAAACTTTGTTAGAATTAGATGACAAATGATGATAATGTTATGGACTTTTGCAAATACTGCTATGGGGCGCGGCGAAGCTGAACATTCATTTCAGCTGATATCCTGTTTCAGCTGTGTTTAATCCAAATTCAGATACGGGTATCAGAATATTGATACAGGATATTTCAATTCAGATACTTATACGAATTGCGAGTTCCGCCGAACTGATGTGACAGGGGCGTCAAATAGACTTTGGCCGCACCACTTTTCAGTCAGAAAAAAAAAGAATTACAAAAACACGTGAATTTGATCATTTTATCATATTCCTAGCATAAATAACCACAATATTATAGTACTGTACAAATTCGTTTTTAGTAACAATTATTTTTGATACCTATGAGCCTCAGGCCGCATACCTTTTACCGGGACCACTTTTATTTTCCTTCCGATGCCCCTGCAATGTGACATATGTGTAAAAAAGTAAATCTGTTAACAGGACATATTTTTTTAAGCAAGATACATTTTGTGTTTCCCCTGCAACACTTTGTAAGGTTTTGACCCGCTGGAATGGTCATGTGACAGAAAGAAGTGCTTAAACAAGTAAATCCTGTAAACTGATTTACTCTACTAGTGCTTACTGGATTTACTTCTTTAAGCACTTCTTTCTGATTGCGTAAATGTATGTCACTTGGCTTACTTCTACTGATGACTGAGAATATTCAGTCATGTGACATACTTTAAGCCAGGAATCAGATACCAAGACTCTTATGTGTGGTATATAAAAATACATGTCCCAGAACGTGAGTTATGTGTTGAACCAACCAAGAGGGTTGTTTCACCAGGCAACTCCATCTTCCCCACTCTCTTCTTCACTATCTGACGTATTATGACTATCTGATGTTGTTCCTGAGGTTGTTGTTGTTGTTTCTGACTCGGAGCTAGATTCACCTTTATCACGAGCCCCAAGCATGTCAAATGGACCATCTTTGAGTAGGGACGTTAGCCCGCCTTTAATTGCAGATGGGCCTCTATGCAATTCAAGACTGGATGTGGTATTGTCACCAATTTGATCTTCTTTATTTCCTTGTTCATTTTCATTATCTGAAGTACCATGACTATCTGATGTTGTTCCTGAGGTTGTTGTTGTTTCAGAGCTAGATTCACCTTGATATCGTGCACCAATCATGTCAAACGTATCGTCTTTGAGTAGGGGCATTAACCCGCCTTTAGTTGTGCTGTGACCATCTGAGGTTGTTTCTGTTGTTATTTCAGAGGAAGAGTTTGATACTTCAGTACATGTACCGGGTGCAGCTTTGGTTTTGGAAATGCTTTCTTCTGTAAAACAATAATAATACAAATATGGACATGAGAACCAGTATGCCAAATGTGTAGAAACGTATGAATCTTATTTTTAAACATACAGTGGAACCTCGTTAACACAAATCCACCTGGGAAAACGATTTTAGTTTGTGTTAGCAGGATTTTGTGTTATCCAATTGAATTCATATAGAAAATTTACACTTGGGACCAAACAACCATTTTGTGTTATCAGGGTTTTTGTGTTTACAGATTTTGTGTTAACGAGATTCCACTGTATATTTAATAAGTACCAACATGGTGAAACAACAAGATTTATCATTTGCTGTTTAAAATTTGACAATCCAGGGACAAAATCTGACCATGGACTCTATATCCAGGCATGAGAATGGCTTTTCATGAAAATATCTAAATTTGGTAGAATTTAACCAAAAAACACTAAAAAGGTTAAATAAAGCCCCAAATTATCTGAATTTGGATGATTTTGGATGACAAAATATCTGAAATCAGATAATTATCTGAAAATTCTCATGCCTGTATATCATGACACAATGACAATCTTGGACCATGCATTCTCAACTTATTTCAGCAAGTGTTAGGATTTGGAGAGTATACTATAGAATTGGGAGCCTTTGCTGCTTATTCATATGGTATCACTTTTTCCTATAAATATAGCTAAGTCTACCTAATTACCTTTATTTTAATTTCATTAATAAATCTCATATGTGATCTCAATTTGTCAAATTATGAACCTGAAATATTTTACAGGTAGTTTTTGGTGGTCTCCTGGACACGTTTTAGGCAATTCTAAGTAGTTTCCAAGAGTATCCAGCACATTCTGGATAAGTAATGTTTTGGGAGACCTCCAGGAGGTCTCTGGACTTTTCACATGTAAATTGAGTATCAAGGAGAGCTTTGCTATGGGAAATGAGCAAATATCTAAATTTTCTTCTTCTTCCCATACATTGCAGTTCAAGTAAACTCTATAGACCATATCGATAATTGACATACACCCACCATTGACGGGTAAATCCACAGAACCGGACGGGGAATCGGAACTCAGAACGAGGCCAAGTATGATAAACACACTACTTGCTCTCGCTCTGAGTTCCATTCACCGTCCGGTTTTGTGGATTTACCCCATCAACGGCGGGAGTATATGGTATAATTATCGATATGGTCTATAGAAAAAGCAATTGCTTCGTTTATGAATTTGGCCTACTGTTGGCATTCTGAATGGCAGGCTGAATGTTAGGCTAATGTTATAAAACTAGCATTAAAATTAATCACAAAGCAAATTTCAAGTAATAGCAATCATGAAGCAAATTTCAAGTTATAAAAATGAACTGAAGGTCAGGGTGACAGTATAATATAAGATAGAAAACTGGCAAACAATATCTTAATTCAGATTTAACTATCCCCAAACTCGGATTTTACTGGGAGAAGAAAGTTACTCTTTTAGCTCGACCCACGTATCACAAACTTTGGGCTATTGTCAGCTTATCATCCATCTGAAGACTACATAATATGATATCAAACCTACCTTGGCTCAAAATTGCATCTAAGACTGTGACCATGCTGACCAAAACCGGCCGGTGTTAGGACAACCATGTTTTGCTATTAGGATGCACCACTAACAAGAATTACATTTTCAATGCTACAGTCAGTGCAACACATTTGTAATTCTTACCTTTATTTTCAACACCAGTATAATCAGCAATTTGTAGCTGCTTCTGGCATTCTTCAAAAACTGCCTTAAATTTCACAGCCGTCTCCTCAAGTTTGAATTTGATGGCTAGTTGTTCAAATTTCGGTTCCCTCTCAGCAGCGTCCATTGCTTGCCACACCCAGGAAGTTTTGGATTGAGCGTTAGGGGTGAGTTTCATCTCGGCAGTGATGTAATGGTTGGCGCACACCTATCAAAGAAAAGAAACATAAGGCAATAGATTTTTGAGAAAAATCTAAAAACCATAGGAAATGTTACAATACATTGGACTATCATGCACCTTCAGGATCAAAATTCAGTTTTGATCCATCTCTAATATGGAGGGTTTGAGGGGGTCACTCCCTTAAAAATTACTTTGGTCTATTTTGAAAGGTACAGTGGAGACTCTTTAATACAAAATATGTCAACACAAAACCCCTGATAGCTTAAAATAATTTTTGAGTTTCAATGCGACACGAGTTGGATAATAAAAAATCTTGATGACACAATCTGAAATCTTGGGTCCAGTGATTTTGTGTTAACAGGTTTCCTATGTACTTTGAACAAGAAAGTTGTATCTGCAATGGCTGTCATATGTTATATTTATTAAGCACCCTGTCACTAGAATGGCGGAGGGGAGGGGGTGGTCAGTCAGTAAACTGTTGTAGGCAGTGTGAAATCAAATTTATCTAAACTGGCAGCTATTCTAGCTATGTTTGTCTTGCACTAACATGACGAGTTAAGACACAACATGCACAAGGAAATAATCAAATCCAATAACAGGAATGGGTCTTCTAAATTGGCATAAAACATACCTTAAAAACCTCCTCACATTGCATGATGATCCTAAACCTTCCTGTTTCCTTATTATGTAAGATTTTAACATCCCCAGCACCATGAACTTTCCATGTTTTGCTCTCCATGTCAAAATTATAAAGTTTGGAATGTGAACAAAAGAGGGTCTCTTCATTTTCTTCAATTTTCTCTGGTAGTTTGTCAATTGGGTCAAAAGGAATATCTTGTTTGTCTTTTGGGTTACGTTCTGTGACTCCTGATACAGCAGATATAATGGGAGAGGATCTACCACCATCCCCATTTTGCAATTTCTTCTGACATTCTACAAATACTCTTTTAAATGTCACAGCAGTCTCATCGCATTTAAACTTTATTGCTAGGTGTTTCCGCTTTAGTTCCCCTTTTGCGGCATTCATTGTTTGCCATATACACACCCATGAGGATTTGAAGGGGGTGTTAGGGATAAGTCTCATGTCCGCAGTGATGAAATGATTGACACAAACCTGAAAAAAATAACCAAAAATTATGCTTTAGTTTGAAAAGAAATCTACAAATTTAAATAACAGGGCGTCTTAAGAGTGAAATGTCCCCATCTTTTTCATACTCAGAATCTTCAATTATGAACTTTGCTACTGACAAAGTAAGATAGAGAATTTCAGTTTTTCTCCTAATTTTCTTGGATTTTGGGGCTTTTTTTAAGCAAAAAAAAAAATTTGCTCAACCGACCAACTCATCTTGGAAGGCCCGCCCTTAAAACAGGATTTTTTCCATTGCATTAGGTTATTTTTCATAAGTTGCTGGTCATGCATGATATGCAAGTCTAAATTACAGTGCCCTACCATCTACGGGGTGGGATGGGTCAACATATTCAAGTTACATCCACAAATCCACCTCACATGTGTTTTTACATCAATGTAAAAATTTAACTCTAAAAAAGATAGCATAAATCATGTAAAGTACATTGTTCTGAACCAGAGGGTGATTTAAGCCCTTCCCATAACACACAGCAACATATCAGGATGGAATGTTAACCAAGGTCACTCCACTACTGCATTCATTTGTATGGTAAACAGTTTGAATTTACTCTATTTCAAACTGCATTTTGAGAATGAAAAACTCTGTCCAACTCAGGTTTGTTTGCATTGATATCAAGCTGTGATTATCCTCTTTCTGAAGGTCCTTTTCATTCACAGTTGGACAAAATAATAAATTTTCTATAGCAAGCTTTCCATCAGTAGTTTTACATATAAGTCTATGCAGTTGGTTCACTGAGTGTGCTGTTTGTAAGCTGTGGAAATAGCAGTTTGAATTGAATGATGGGAAGGGCTTAAATCAACCTCTGGTTCTGAACATGGTCCAAAATGATCATTTTTGGCAAAAAATTCCAAAAAACCTTAAAAACATTTCTAGTAAGCCTAAATAAAATTTACATTTATTTTGAACTTTTTGATATTTTGGAATCTAGAAGCAAGTGTCTGTAGGAAGAGTTTTCTCAAATTTTTGATCTTCAGCTTAATCTTAAAAATATGGCTGATATAGATGACAAAAATGTCAAATATGCTATTTTCCTTTGCAAATATTGTAATTTTTGACATTTTCTAACAAAAAAAGTGATGATTCTTGATGATTTAAACTATTAATATAAATTCTTAAAATATGACAGAACCTATAAATATAACTTATTCTTCTTCAATTTGGTGTAATATACCTTCTTCTCCCGTTTCATCATGAGCCTAAACTTTTCAGTCTCCATATTATGCAAGATCTTGACATCCCCAACACCACGATCTTTCCATGCTTTGGTCTCCTTGTCAAAACGATAAAGTTTGGAGGATGAACAGAAGAGGATCTCATCATCCTCAAAAGAAGAGGCAATGGATGACGCGGTTGATGATGCTGGAGAACTCTTGAAGATTCCACTGAAGGCTGCTTCAACTGTTTTCACCTCTGGAAAAGGAATTAATAAAATGACAATGAATAAAAAACAATGTTTATTGGTATTGTGGGCATATGTAGTCTAACAGAACAGTCCAGGATTCATGAATGGAAGGTTGTGAGTTCGAGCCCCGCTATAATAGTGCCAACATGTTGTTCACTTTATTACTTGCCTTGTCAGTCGGTGCATATGGGGGAGCTGTTTAGGGTGATTATCACAACCTAAGTGCTAATAGGTCTGCACTTTTGGTCATTTGCTGTAAATGGCCTAGTTTTCTGACGATCAGCACTTTGTAATCACTGGAAAAGGGGCAATATAAATGGCAGAATTATAATAACTATCATTATCTTATAAGCATTATAGTCAAATGCTCCTTTTCATGCCCACAGACATATGCCAGATAGACCTTTGCTCACACTTTTAATTCCTACAAAGAACACTTTACTTTGTCAGTAAGAAACATTTGCTCAATAATTTATACAATATTCAGTCTAGTAAGAGATTTCCATCTGACCAAATGTTGAAGTGAGGGAATGTCTTTGGATGCAGTGCCTAAACCAAGAGGCTAACATGTGAATTAAAAGCCTGATTCAGAGGAATTTAAACTGTCTGCCAGCCTCGTTTATTGGGACTTTGTCAGCTGCCAGCCTCGTTTAATGGGATTTTCTCAAAGGTATACATGTGTCTATATATCCCATATGAAATTCTTACCCACGTACACACCTGAAAATCATGTGTGCATGAGCAACAACATTGTTTTGACTATTCCAAAAGTGTTAACAGTCAACAAGAGTACCTACATATCTTCACTTACAAACATGTGATCTACACTTTCATTCAACCTCAGATCCTTTTCTGTATATCATTGTTTTACTAAGACCATTTGAACTGGGTATGGGGTGAGACACTTAGAATAATTCCTGTAATCGTTCATGTGAATGGAAAAAAAAAAGGATTTATGGTGGTTTAAATTTACAAGCATACTACCAGACATGGCTGATGTAATACTCACCAGAGATACTAAAAGGACAGGGAGCCTTAGCAGCTTCTGTTGTTGTTGCATCCTCTTCCTCTAATATGCTAAGTCTCTGTCCCCAAATCAATTCATCAATGCTGTCATACTCTTCATCGTGACATCCGATACACCCCTTGCATGGCGGCGCATCAAGATAGTTGTAAAAAGCAACTGGGAGTTTGAGACTCTTGGCCTTGGCTTGCAATGCTTCAGATGGCAGTTTTTCAGACACCAATATCAGATCCTTATCTGCATAATATTAAAAGTAATCATTTTTTACAAACAAATATAAAGAGATTAGTTGCAAAAGGGCTAATAGAAACCTTTTTTTCCCGAAAAATGAGTTCTTGACAGATCCTTACAGACCTCTTGCTTGTGCATCATTTTGGCAAACAAATTTTGTTGAAAAAAATTTTGTTGAAAAAATCTCACTGAGTAGGTTAAAATCCCAAAAATGTTTTGAGCCAAATTTGGACATTTATGACCATATTTGATGCCTACATATGCTAATTTATTTAACAAACATGTCCAGATGTTGAAATTTGGTAGTTGTCCTGCAAACCAGCTTATGTCTATTTTCAAGAAAAGACAATTATTAAGAAAATATTTGATAACATTAGAATTCCTGATTTCTTTTCTCACAAAGTAAGGGCTAAGAGTAAATTGTACATTTGTGTAGGGAGTGGCCATCTTTCTCTTTCTTTTTTTCTTGCTATCTTTTCTATTTTCGGCATCTTTTGAAAGATGCATTGGCCAGCATGCATAATTAGCCATTTCTGGCTATCCAGGTTGGTACTTTTGTATGAGCTTGGAAGAGACCATGAGTTCATCATGGATCTAATGGCATGTTCCGTTACGGACCAACCAAGGGATACAAACAAACAAACAAAATCCACTATAATAGAGTCTTTTCAAAAGTTTGTTTTTATTGTTAGTGGAATCTAAGCCTAAGCTAGTTCCTTTCATCATGTGCTTTATATCAAATTTTCCACTAGATGTTTCTAGGTTAAGACTTACCAGTATCTTTCTTGGGCTCTGAGCTAGATGACACTTCTGACGACTGCACATCGGACACTTCTGGAGTGCTACATTCTTCA